>JAKFGQ010000486.1:0-22818 GCA_021498475.1 Saguinus midas | reverse complement strand
GAAATAGAGCAGAGAATTTGCCTTTTTACAGACATATTTCATTCCACTTTTCTCAAGTCACTCCAAGTAATACTATGGAAGAAGTGTGTCAGGCAAGTCATTCAAAGCTATTTTCTTCCCAGTTTTACTCCTTTCGTGTATCATGCTGGGCCAGGAAATGGACAGTTCAGTTGTCCAAGTAAATGTCATTTTGATATTATAGTATAGATATCTGCAGTATATGAGACCATGCCATAAATTCAGCTATCTCAGCGCTACACTAAGAGGTTACCAACACCTTCCCACTATGCAGCAAAACCAAATTTTTTTGTTTCAAAGATGGGGTTTCACATGTTGGTTGGGGGGTCTGAACCCTCAATTTTGTGTTCTCCACTTGTTTTGAGGCCTAAATTACAGACTCCATGAGCCACCTGCAGCTCCAACTTTATTGTTAAAAAGAAATCAGAGACTGCAGGCACTGTGACTCATGCCAGCAATAGCACTTTGGGAGGCTGAGGTGGTGGGTCACCTGAGGTATGAGTTTCAGCCTGGGCATCCAGTGAAAACCCACCTCACATAAAAAGAGAAAAAAAGTAATCAGACAGATGAGTGTCTGCAATTGTAACAAAGAGGTGCCTGGTGACTCCATCCCACCTTTCTTTATGATCTCTTGTCACCCAGGCTGAAGTGCAACAGTGCTTTCTTATTGCAACTGTTTCTTTGGTTCATTGTCCTTAATGCTTCAAGTAGCTGTTACAGGTGCACACAGCCTTTCAACTTTTGCAAATCATCTTTATTTGATTTCGAGAATTGTCCTGCTAATTTTCAGTACGTTTTGTAGTCAAATCTGTGTCTGAACACATGCCACCTGCCTATTTTTATTTTTTTGAAAATATACATAACACAAAATTACACTGCAATTCTGTTTTAGCATTTTATTTTCTGTGATGCCATGCTTTTTTGTATTTTGTTTTTCATTTTGTGTACAAAGTGCTGTCAGTGAGACATGCAGCCTGCAGCTCTGGTTTTTTTTTTTATAGTGGCTGTGCTGTCTTTGAGGCCAGTCTTGAACAGTCACCATTTTCACCTCAGCATTCTAAGTGCTGGGATTACAGGCCTGAGCGAGCCCAAACCAAATTTTTTGTTTCAACTTCTGTGATCTCCTGCATTCATTTTCAGGCCTAAATTACTCCCATGAGCCACCTTGTTTGGCTGGCTGAATTTATTGAAAAAAAGAAATCAGAGACTGCTGGCGCTGTGACTCACCAGCAATCTTAGCACTTTGGGAGGCTGAGGTGGGTGGGTCACCTGAGGTCAGTTTGAGGTCAGCCTGGGCATCCTGGTAAAAACCCACCTCATAAAAAGAAAAGAAGTAATCAGACAGATGAGTGTCTGCAATTGTAACAAAACAGGTGCCTGGTGACTCACTTCCCCGCCTTTCTTTATGATGTACTTTTCCTCTTGTCACCCAGGCTGAAGTGCAACAGCAATCTTTGCTTATTGCAACATTTTTTGGGTTCAAGTGATTGTCCTGCCAATGCCTTCAAGTAGCTGGGGTTACAGGTGTCCACACCACCATGTCTAATTTTCTATTTTTACTTTTTGTACCTCAAATCTTTATTTGATTTCCACAAAACAGCCACAAAAAAAAAATAAAACTGCATTTTTTTGTGTGTCATTTTTGCTGCAGCCATGCCTTCTGTGTAGCATCCCAATTTTAGTGCAGGTGCTGCAAAGTGAGCACATGCCATGCCTGCCTCAGCTTTTTATGTTTTTTTTTTTTTTATAGGAGGCTGCACTGTGTCTAGGCCAGTCTCAACCTGTGACCACGATCTGCTGGGCATTCTAAGTGCTGGGATTACAGGCCTGAGCAGCCCAAACCAAATTTTTTTTTTTCAAAGACGGGGTTTCACCATGTTGGTGGGTCTCAAACCCACAACTTCTCATCACATTTTTTGAGGCACTAAATTACAGTCTCCCATGAGCCACCTTGCCAAACTTTATTGTTAAAAAAATCAGAGATCAGCTGTGACTCACGCCAGCAATCTTAGCACTTTGGGAGGCTGAGGTGGTCACCTGAGGTCATGAGTTTGAGGTCAGCCTGGGCATCCCAGTGAAAACCCACCTCACATAAAGAAAAGAAGAAATCAGACAGATGAGTGTCTGCAATTGTAACAAAACCAGGTGCCTGACTCCAATCTCTTTCTTTTTCTCTTGTCACCCAGGCTGAAGTGCAACAGTGAATCTTTGCTTATTGCAACACCTTTCTTTTGGGTTCAAGCGATTGTCCTGCCAATGCCCTTCAGTAGCTGGGTTGCATTTGTCCACACCACGTCCAGCTAACTTTCTTTTTTACTTTTTGTACCTCAAATCTATCTTTATTTGATTTCCACAAAACAGAAAGAAAAAAGCTGCATTCTTTATGGTCATTTTTGCTGTGCAGCCATTCTGTGTAGTGTCCCAATTTTAGTGCAGGTGCTGCCAAGTGAGCACATGCCATGCCTGCCTCAGTTTTTTATGTTTTTCTGTTTTTTTATAGGAGGCTGCTCTTCCAGGCCAGTCTCAACCTGTGACCTCACGATCTGCCTCGCATTCTAAGTGCTGGGATTACAGGCCTGAGGAACAGCCCAAACCAAATTTTTTCATTTCAAAGACGGGGTTTCACCATGTTGGTTGGTGGGTCTCAAACCCAACTTCTTGTGACCACCCATTTTTTTGAGGCACTAAATTACAGGCTCCATGAGCCAGTTGGCCGACTTTATTGTTAAAAAAATCAGAGACTGTGCTGACTGTGACTCATGCAGCAATCTTAGCACTTTGGGAGAGAGTGGTGGGTCACCTGAGGTCACGAGTTCGAGGTCAGCCTGGGCATCCTGGTGAAAACCCACCTCACATAAAAAAGAAAAAGAAGAAAAGTAATCAGATGAGTGTGTCTGCAATTGTAACAAAACGAGGTGCCTGACTCCAATCTTTCTTTTCCTCTTGTCACCCAGGCTGAAGTGCAACAGTGTGATCTTGCTTATTGCAACACCTTTTTGGGTTCAAGCGATTGTCCTGCCAATGCCCTTCAAGTAGCTGGTTACAGGTGTCCACACACCACGTCAGCTAACTTTCTATTTTTACTTTTTGTACCTCAAATCTATCTTTATTTGATTTCAAAACAGCTGCAAGAAAAAAAATACAGAAAGCTGCATTCCTTTGCTGGTCATTTTTGCACTGTGCAGCCTTTTCTGTGTAGTGTCCCAATTTTAGTGCAGGTGCTGCCAAGTGAGCACATGCCATGCCTCAGCTTTTTATGTTTTTCTGTTTTTTTTTATAGGATGGCTGTGCTGTCTTTGAGGCCAGTCTACCCAGACCTGATCGCCTTGCATTCTAAGTGCTGGGATTACAGGCCTGAGCCAAACAACCAAATTTTTTTTTATTTTAAAGATGGGTTTCACCATGTTGGTCGGTGGTCTCAACCACAACTTCTTGTGATCTGCCCACATTGGAGGCCCTAAATTACAGGCTCCATGAGCCACCTTGCAGTGGCCAAATTTATTGTTAAAAAAATCAGAAATCGGTGCTGTGACTGATGCCAGCAATCATAGCACTTTGGGAGGTTGAGGTTCATGGGTAACCTGAGGTCACGAGTTTGAGGTAAGCCTTGGCATCCTGATGAAAACCTAACTCATATAAAATAGAGAAAAAAAAGTAATCAGACAGGAGAGTGTCTGCAATTGTAATAAAATGAGGTGCCTGGTGAATCCACCCTTCTCTCTGCCTTTCTTTATGACGTTCTTTTTTTCTCTTGTCACCAAGGCTGAACTGCAACAGTGCGATCTTTGCTTATTGCAACACCTTTCTTTGGGTTCAAGCGATTGTCCTGCCAATGCCCTTCAAGTAGCTGGGTTACAGGGGTCCAAACCGCCATGTCCAGCAAACTTTGTATTTTTACTTTTGTGTACCTCAAATCTATCTTTATTTGATTTCCACAAACAGCAAAAGAAAAAATAAGAAAATGCATTTTTTTGTGTCATTTTGGCGGCCATCCAGCCTTCTGTGTAGTGTCCCAATTTTAGTGCAGGTGCTGCCAAGTGAGCACATGCCATGCCTGCCTCAGCTTTTTATGTTTTCTGTTTTTTTATAGAGTGGCACTGTGTCTTAGGCCAGTCTCAACCTGTGACCTCACGATCTGCTCTTGGCATTCTAAGTGCTGGGATTACAGGCCTGAGGACCCAGCCAAACCAAATTTTTTTTTTCAAAGATGGGGTTTCACCATGTTGTTGGTGGGTCTCAAACCGCAACTTGTGATGCATTTTTTGAGGCCTAAATTACAGCCCATGAGCCACCTTGCCAGTGGCCAACTTTATTGTTAAAAAGAAATCAGAGAGACTGTGCACTGTGACTCAGCCAGCAATCTTAGCACTTTGGGAGGCTGAGTGGGTCACCTGAGGTCACGAGTTTGAGGTCAGCCTGGGCATCCTGGTGAAACCTCACATAAAAAAGAAAAAGAAAAGTAATCAGACAGATGAGTGTCTGCAATTGTAATAAAACGAGGTGCCTCGTGACTCCACCCTTTCTTTTCCTCTTGTCACCCAGGCTGAAGTGCAACAGTGATCTTTGCTTATTGCAACACCTTTCTTTGGGTTCAAGATTGTCCTGCCAATGCCCTTCAAGTAGCTGGGGTTACAGGTGTCCACACACCACGTCCAGCTAACTTTCTATTTTTACTTTTTGTACCTCAAATCCATCTTTATTTGATTTCCACAAAACAGCTGCAAGAAAAAAAATACAGAAAGCTGCATTTTTGCTGGTCATTTTTGCACTGCAGCCATTCTGTGTGTCCCAATTTTAGTGCAGGTGCCAGCGAGCACATGCCAGCCTGTTTCAGCTTTTTATGTTTTGTTTTTTTTTTATAGGATGGCTGTGCTGTGTCTTTGAGGCCAGTCTAACCTGTGACCTCATGATCCCACCCTGGCATTCTAAGTGCTGGGATTACAGGCCTGAAAGCCAAACAAATTTTTTATTTTCAAAGACGGGGTTTCACCATGTTGGTGGGTCTCAATGCAACTTCTGTGATCTGCACGGTTTTTGAGGCGCCTAAATTACAGGCTCCATGAGCCACCTTGCCAGGCTGGCCAAATTTATTGTTAAAAAAATCAGAGAGACTGTGCTGGTGCTGTGACTCACGCCAGCAATCTTAGCACTTTGGGAGGCCAAGGTGTGGGTCACCTGAGGTCACGATGAGGTCATCATCCCAAAACCCACCTCAAAAAAAGAGAAAAGAAAAAAAGTAATCAGATGAGTGTCTGCAATTGTAACAAAACGAGGTGCCTGGTGACTCCACCTTCCCTGCCTTTCTTATGATACTGTTTCTCTTGTCACCCAGGCTGAAGTGCAACAGTGTGATCTTTGCTTATTGCAACACCTTTTTGGGTTCAAGTGATTGTCCTGCCAATGCCTTCAAGTAGCAGGTGTCCACACCACCACGTCCAGCTAACTTTCTATTTTTACTTTTTGTACCTCAAATCTGTCTTTATTTGATTTCACAAAACAGCCAAAGAAAAAAAATAATGGAAACTGCATTTTTGTGTCATTTTTGCTGTGGCAAGCCTTCTGTGTATGTCCCAATTTTAGTGCTGCCAAGTGAGCACATGCCATGCCTGCCTCAGCTTTTTATGTTTTTCTGTTTTTTTATAGAGGGCTGTGCTGTGTCTTCAGGCCAGTCTCAACCTGTGACCTCACATCTGCACGGCATTCTAAGTGCTGGGATTACAGGCCTGAGGCCCAGCCCAAACCAAATTTTTTTTTCAAAGATGGGGTTTCACCATGTTGGTCAGGTCTGAACCAAACTTCTTGTGCCTTTTGAGGCCTAAATTACAGTCTCATGAGCCACCTTGCCAGTGGCAATTTATTGTTAAAAAGAAATCAGAGACTGTTGGCACTGTGACTCACGCCAGCAATCTTAGCATTTTGGGAGGCTGAGGTGGTCACCTGAGGTCATGAGTTTGAGGTCAGCCTGGGCATGGAAAACCCTCACATAAAAAGAAAAAGAAAAGTAATCAGACAGATGTGTGTCTGCAATTGTAACAAAACGAGGTGCCTCGTGACTCCACCCTTTCTTTTTCCTCCTGTCACCCGGGCTGAAGTGCAACAGTGTGATCTTTGCTTATTGCAACACCTTTCTTTTGGGTTCAAGATTGTCCTGCCAATGCCCTTCAAGTAGCTGGGGTTACAGGTGTCCACACACCACGTCCAGCTAACTTTCTATTTTTACTTTTTGTACCTCAAATCTATTATTTGATTTCCACAAAACAGCTGCAAGAAAAAAAATACAAAGCTGCATTCTTTGCTGTCATTTTTGCACTGTGCCAGCCTTTGTGTAGTGTCCCAATTTTAGTGCAGGTGCTGCCAGCACATGCCTGCCTCAGCTTTTTATTTTTTTTGTTTTTATAGGAGTGGCTGTGTGTCTTTGAGAGGCCAGTCTCAACCTGTGACCTCATGATCTGCCCACTGCATTCTAAGTGCTGGGATTACAGGCCTGCTGAAACCCAAACCAAATTTTTTTTTCAAAGATGGGGTTTCACCATGTTGGCAGGGTCTCAACCACAACTTCTCATGATCTGCCCACATTGGTTTTTGAGGTGCCTAAATTACAGGCTCCATGAGCCATTTCTGCTGGCCAAATTTATTGTTAAAAAAATCAGAGACTGTGCTGGGCGCTGACTCACGCCAGCAATCTTAGCACTTTGGGAGGCTGAGGTGGGTCACCTGAGGTCACGAGTTTGAGGTCAGCCTGGGCATCAGTGAAAACCCACCTCACATAAAAAAAAAAAAAAAGAAATCAGACAGATGATGTCTGCAATTGTAACAAAACAAGGTGCCTGGTGACTCCACCCCACTTTCTTTATGATGTACTGTTTCCTCTTGTCACCCAGGCTGAAGTGCAGCAGTGATTTTGCTTATTGCAACACTTTTTTTTGTAATTTCTTCTTTGTGTCAGCATCTGCCTCCACTACACTCACTTCTATATATTTTTTTTTAAATCATCTTTATTTGATTTCACAAACAGCCACAAGAAAAAATTGGAAAGCTGCATTTTGCTGTCATTTTTGTGCAGCCATGCCTCTGTGTAGCATCCCAATTTTAGTGCAGGTGCTGCTGAGCACATGCCATGCCTGCCTCAGCTTTTTATGTTTTTCTGTTTTTTTTTTTTATAGGAGGGCTGCTGTGTCTTTGAGGCCAGTCTCAACCTGACCTCATGATCTGCCCACCTCGGCATTCTAAGTGCTGATTACAGGCCTGAGGAGCCAGCCCAAACCAAATTTTTTTTTGTTTCAAAGATGGGGTTTCACCATGTTGGTTGGGTGGGGTCTCAAACCTGCAACTTCTGTGATCCCACATTGGTTTTAAATTACAGCATGAGCCACCTTGCCAGTTGGCTGACTTTATTGTTAAAAAAATCAGAGACTGTGGTGCTGTGACTCACCAGCAATCTTAGCACTTGAGGCCGAGGTGGTGGGTCACCTGAGGTCATGAGTTTGAGGTCAGCCTGGGCATCCAGTGAAACACACCTCACATAAAAAGAAAAAGAAAAGTAATCAGACAGATGAGTGTCTGCAATTGTAACAAAACGAGGTGCCTGGTGACTCACCCTTCTCCCCTGCCTTCTTTATGATGTACTGTTTCTCTTGTCACCCAGGCTGAAGTGCAACAGTGATCTTTGCTTATTGCAACACCTTTCTTGGGTTCATTGTGTTGCAATGCCCTTCAAGTAGCTGGGTTACAGGTGTCCACCACCACGTCCAGCTAACTTTCTATTTTACTTTTTGTACCTCAAATCTATCTTTATTTGATTTCCAAAAACAGCCAAAAAAAAAAATATAAAGCTGCATTTCTTTGTGTCATTTTGCTGCCATGTTGGCCTTCTGTGTAGCATCCCAATTTTAGTGCTGCTGAAGTGAGCACATGCCATGCCTGCCTCAGCTTTTTATGTTTTTATGTTTTTCTGTTTTTTATAGGAGTGGCTGTGTCTTTGAGGCCAGTCTCAACCTGTGACCTCACAATCTGCCCACCTTGGCATTCTAAGTGCTGGATTACAGGCCTGAGAGCTGAGCCCAAACCAAATTTTTTCATTTCAAAGATGGGGTTTCACCATGTTGGTCGGTGGGTCTTGAACCCACAACTTCTCATGATCTGCACGCATTGGTTTTGAGGCACCTAAATTACAGGCTCCATGAGCCACCTTGCCTGGCTGAATTTATTGTTAAAAAAATCAGAGAGACTGTGCTGTGCTGTGACTCACCAGCAATCTTAGCACTTTGGGAGGCTGGAGGGTCACCTGAGGTCATGAGTGAGGTCAGCCTGGGCATCCGGTAAAAACCACCTCACATAAAAAGAAAAAGAAAAGTAATCAGACAGATGAGTGTCTGCAATTGTAACAAAACGAGGTGCCTGGTGACTCCACCTTCTCCTGCCTTTCTTTATGATACTGTTTTCCTTGTCACCCAGGCTGAAGTGCAACAGTGCAATCTTTGCTTATTGCAACATTTTCTTTTGGGTTCAAGTGATTGTCCTGCCAATGCCCTTCAAGTAGCTGGTTACAGGTGTCCACACACCACATCCAGCTAACTTTCTATTTTACTTTTTGTACCTCAAATCTATCTTTATTTGATTTCCACAAACAGCCAAAAAAAATACAAAATGCTGCATTTCTTTGTGTCATTTTGCACTGTGGCACACCCTTCTGTGTAGCATCCCAATTTTAGTGCAGGTGCTGAAGAGCACATGCCATGCCTCAGCGCTTTTTTATGTTTTTCTGTTTTTATAGGGAGCAGGCTGCTGTGTCTTTGAGGCCAGTCTCAACCTGTGACCTCACGATCTGCCCACCTCAGCATTCTAAGTGCTGGGATTACAGGCCTGAGGAGCCCAGCAAACCAAATTTTTTTTTTCAAAGATGGGGTTTCACGTTTGGGTGGTCTCAAACTCACAACTTCATGATCTGCCACATTGGTTTTGAGGCGCCTAAATTACAGGCTCCCATGAGCCACCTTGCCTGGCTGAATTTATTGTTAAAAAAATCAGAGAGACTGTGCTGTGCTGTGACTCACCAGCAATCTTAGCACTTTGGGAGGCTGGAGGGTCACCTGAGGTCATGAGTGAGGTCAGCCTGGGCATCCGGTAAAAACCACCTCACATAAAAAAGAAAAAAGAAAAGTAATCAGACAGATGAGTGTCTGCAATTGTAACAAAACGAGGTGCCTGGTGACTCCACCTTCTCCTGCCTTTCTTTATGATACTGTTTTCCTTGTCACCCAGGCTGAAGTGCAACAGTGCAATCTTTGCTTATTGCAACATTTTCTTTTGGGTTCAAGTGATTGTCCTGCCAATGCCCTTCAAGTAGCTGGTTACAGGTGTCCACACACCACATCCAGCTAACTTTCTATTTTTACTTTTTGTACCTCAAATCTATCTTTATTTGATTTCCACAAACAGCCAAAAAAAATACAAATGCTGCATTTCTTTGTGTCATTTTGCACTGTGGCACACCCTTCTGTGTAGCATCCCAATTTTAGTGCAGGTGCTGAAGAGCACATGCCATGCCTGCCTCAGCTTTTTATGTTTTTCTGTTTTTATAGGGAGCTTGCTGTGTCTTTAGAGGCCAGTCTCAACCTGTGACCTCACTCTACCTCAGCATTCTAAGTGCTGGGATTACAGGCCTGAGGAGCCCAGCCAAACCAAATTTTTTCATTTCAAAGATGGGGTTTCACCATGTTGGTGGGCGGTCTCAACCACAACTTCTGTGATCTGCCACATTGGTTTTTTGAGGCGCCTAAATTACAGCTCATGAGCCACCTTGCCAGCTGGCCATTTATTGTTAAAAAAATCAGAGACTGTGCCAGGTGCTGTGACTCACCAGCAATCTTAGCACTTTGGGAGGCCGAGGTGGTGGGTCACCTGAGGTCAGAGTCAGTTCAGCCTGGGCATCCAGTGAAAACCCTCCATAAACATAAAAAGAGAAAAGAAAAGTAATCAGACAGATGAGTGTCTGCAATTGTAACAAAACAGGTGCCTGGTGACTCCACCTTCCCACCTTTCTTTATGATACTGTTTTCCTCTTGTCACCCAGGCTGAAGTGCAACAGCAATCTTTGCTTATTGCAACACCTTTCTTTGGGTTCATTGTCCTGCCAATGCCCTTCAAGTAGCTGGGGTTACAGGTGTCCACACCACACCAGCTAACTTTCTATTTTTACTTTTTTGTACCTCAAATCTATCTTTATTTGATTTCACAAAACAGAAAGAAAAAATACAAAATGCTGCATTCTTTGCTGTCATTTTTTTGTGGCCAGCTGCCTTCTGTGTAGCATCCCAATTTTAGTGCAGGTGCTGCTGAAGAGCACATGCCATGCCTGCAGCTTTTTTATGTTTTTCTGTTTTTTTATAGGAGCGGCTGCACTGTGTCTTTAGAGGCCTGTCTCAACCTGTGACCTCACGATCTGCCACCTCAGCATTCTAAGTGCTGGGATTACAGGCCTGAGGAGCCCAGCCAAACCAAATTTTTTTCATTTCAAAGACAGGGTTTCAGCATGTTGGTGGGCGGTCTCAAACTGCAACTTCGTGATCTGCACATTGGTTTTTTGAGGCAAATTACAGGCTCATGAGCCACCTTGCCCAGCCAGCCAAATTTATTGTTAAAAAGAATCAGAGACTGTGCTGGTGCTGTGACTCACGCCAGCAATCTTAGCACTTTGGGAGGCCGAGGTGGTGGGTCACCTGAGGTCATGAGTTTGAGGTCAGCCTGGGCATCTGGTGAAAACCTCACCAAACATAAAAAAGAAAAGAAAAGTAATCAGACAGATGAGTGTCTGCAATTGTAACAAAACGAGGTGCCTGGTGACTCCACTTCTCCCTTTTATGACATACTGTTTTCTCTTGTCACCCAGGCTGAAGTGCAACAGTGCTTATTGCAACACCTTTCTTTGGGTTCAAGCGATTGTCCTGCCAATGCCCTTCAAGTAGCTACAGGTGTCCACACCACCACGTCCAGCTAACTTTCTATTTTTACTTTTTGTACCTCAAATCTATCTTTATTTGATTTCCACAAAACAGCCACAAAAAAAAATATAAAATGCATTTTTTGTGTTTTTTTGCTGCCATGGGCCTTCTGTGTAGCATCCCAATTTTAGTAGGTGCTGCTGAAGCACATGCCATGCCTGCCTCAGCTTTTTATGTTTTTCTTTTTTGTTTTTTTATAGGGGCTGCTGTGTCTTTAGGCCAGTCTCAACCTGTGACCTCACATCTGCCACCGCCTCAGCATTCTAAGTGCTGGGATTACAGGCCTGAGAGCCCAGCAAACCAAATTTTTTTTTTTTCAAGATGGGTTTCACCATGTTGGTCGGGGGTCTAAACCAACTTCATGATCCACCTGCATTTTGAGGCGCCTAAATTACAGGCTCCCATGAGTTGCCTGGCTTTATTGTTAAAAAGAAATCAGAGAGACTGTGCTGGGTGCTGTGACTCACCAGCAATCTTAGCACTTTGGGAGGCGAGGTGGTGTCACCTGAGGTCATGAGCGAGGTCAGCCTGCCTGGTGAAACACCTCACAAAAAAAGAAAAAAAGAAAAGTAATCAGATGAGTGTCTGCAATTGTAACAAACAGGTGCCTGGTGACTCCACTCCCACCTTTTATATTGTTTTTTCTCTTGTCACCCAGGCTGAAGTGCAACAGTGCAATCTTTGCTTATTGCAACACCTTTCTTGGGTTCAAGTGATTGTCCTGCCAATGCCCTTCAAGTAGCTCAGGTGTCCACACCACCACGTCCAGCTAACTTTCTATTTTTACTTTTTGTACCTCAAATCTATCTTTATTTGATTTCCACAAACAGCCAAGAAAAAATAAAATGCTGCATTTGCTGTCATTTTTGTGGCCATGGCCTTCTGTGTAGCAATTTTAGTGCAGGTGCTGAAGAAGCACATGCCATGCCTGCCTCAGCTTTTTATGTTTTTTTTTTATAGAGGGTGCTGTGTCTTTGAGGCCAGTCTCAACCTGTGACCTCACGATCTGCCCGCCTTGGCATTCTAAGTGCTGGATTACAGGCCTGAGCCCAGCCAAACCAAATTTTTTTTCATTTCAAAGATTTCACCATGTTGGGTGGTCTCAACCCGCAACTTCTCATGATCCACCATTGTTTTGAGCCTAAATTACAGGCTATGAGCCACCTTGCCTGGCCAACTTTATTGTTAAAAAATCAGAGAGACTGTGCTGGGGCTGTGACACGCCAGCAATCTTAGCACTTTGGGAGGCAAGGTGGGTCACCTGAGGTCAAGTTGAGGTCAGCCTGGGCATCCCGTGAAAACCCTCACATAAAAAGAAAAAAAGTAATCATGAGTGTCTGCAATTGTAACAAAACAAGGTGCCTGGTGACTCCACTTTTCCTGCCTTTCTTTATGATGTACTGTTTTTCTCTTGTCCAGGCTGAAGTGCAACAGTGATTTTTGCTTATTGCAACACCTTTCTTTTGGGTTCAAGATTGTCCTGCAATGCCCTTCAAGTAGCTGGGTTACAGGTGTCCACCACCGTCCAGCTAACTTTCTTTTATTTTTTGTACCTCAAATCTTTTTTATTTCCACAAACAGCAAGAAAATACAACACTGCATTTTTGTCATTTTTTTTGCTGCAGCCATGCCGGCTTCTGTGTAGCATCCCAATTTTAGTGCAGGTGCTGAAGCGAGCACATGCCATGCCTACCTCAGCTTTTTATGTTTTTGTTTTTTCTGTTTTTTTATAGCGGGCTGTGCTGTGTCTTTAGAGGCCAGTCTTGAACCTGTGACCTCATGATCTGCCCACCAGCATTCTAAGTGCTGGGATTACAGGCCTGAGAGAGCCCAAACCAAATTTTTTTTTTTTCAAAGAGGGTTTCACCATGTTGGTGGGTCTCAAACCCACAACTTCTGTGATCATTTGTTTTGAGCCTAAATTACAGGCTCATGAGCCACCTTGCCTGGCCGGCCGACATTTTTGTTAAAAAAGAAATCAGAGAGACTGTGCCGGGCGCTCTGATTCACACCAGCAATCTTAGCACTTTGGGGTGTTGAGGTTAGTGGGTCACCTGAGGTCACGAGTTGGAGGTCAGCCTGCACTGGTGAAAACCCACCACATAAAAAAAGAAGAAAAGAAAAGTAATCAGACAGATGAGTGTCTGCAATTGTAACAAAAGAGGTGCCTGGTGACACTTCTCCCGCCTTTCTTTATGATACTGTTTTCCTCTTGTCACCCAGGCTGAAGTGCAACAGTGATCTTTGCTTATTGCAACACCTTTCTTTTGGGTTCAAGCGATTGTCCTGCCAATGCCTTCAAGTAGCTGGGTTACAGGTGTCCACACACCATGTCCAGCTAACTTTCTATTTTACTTTTTGTACCTCAAATCTATCTTTATTTGATTTCCACAAAACAGAAAAAAAACAAAAAATGCAGAATGCATTCATTTTTGTGTTTTTGCGCTGCAGCCATTCCTTAGTGTTTCAATTTTAGTGCAGGTGCTGCTGCGAGCACATGCCATGCCTGCCTCAGCTTTTATTTTTCTGTTTTTATAGGGTGGCGCTCTGTCTTTGAGGCCAGTCTCAAACCTGACCTCACGATCTGCACCTGGCATGAGGCCTGAACCCAGCCCAAACCAAATTTTTTTTTTTTGTTTCAAAGATGGGTTTCACCATGTTGGTGGGTCTGAACCTGCAACTTCTCATGATCCATTATTGGTTTTAGACAGGCCCCATCCCATTTGCCTCCTTGCCCATTGTTAAAAAAATCAGAGACGATGTGACTCACGCCAGCAATCTTAGCACTTTGGGAGGCTGAGGTGGTCACCTGAGGTCACGAGTTTGAGGTCAGCCTGGGCATCCAGGTGAAAAACACCTATAAAAAAAAAAAGAAGTAATCAGACAGATGAGTGTCTGCAATTGTAACAAAAAAGGTGCCTGGTGACTCCACCCTTCACCTTTCTTTATGATGTACTGTTTTTCCTCTTGTCACCCAGGCTGAAGTGCAGCAGTGATCTTTGCTTATTGCAACACCTTTTTTGGGTTCAAGCAATTGTCCTGCCAATGCCCTTCAAGTAGCTGGTTACAGGTGTCCACACCATCCAGCTAACTTTCTATTTTTACTTTTTGTACCTCAAATCTCTTTATTTGATTTCCACAAACAGCCAAAGAAAAAAAATACAGAAAGCTGCATTTTTTGTGTCATTTTTGCAGCCATGCTGTTTGTGTAGCATCCCAATTTTAGTGGTGCTGGAAGCAGCCATGCCTGCCTCAGCTTTTTTATGTTTTTCTGTTTTATTTTTTTTTTATAGGAGAGCTGCTGTGTCTTGAGGCCAGTCTCAACCTGTGACCTCAATCTGCCCACTCAGCATTCTAAGTGCTGGGATTACAGGCCTGAGGAGCAGAAACCAAATTTTTTTTTTTCAAAGATGGGTTTCACCATGTTGGTCGGTCTCAAACAACTTCTTGTGATCTGCCCATTGGTTTTCAGGCGCAAATTACAGGCTCCATGAGCCACCTTGCCTGGCTGACTTTATTGTTAAAAAGAAAAGAGACTGTGCTGCTGTGACTCACACCAGCAATCTTAGCATTTGGGAGGCCAAGGTGGGTCACCTGAGGTTTGAGGTCAGCCTGGCATAAAAAACACACCTCATAAAAGAGAAAAGAAAAAAAGTAATCAGACAGATGAGTGTCTGCAATTGTAACAAAACAAGGTGCCTGGTGACTCCACCCTTCCGCCTTTTCATGTATTTTCTCTTGTCACCCAGGCTGAAGTGCAACAGTGATCTTGCTTTGCAACACTTTTTTTGGGTTCCAATGCAATGCCCTTCAAGTAGCTGTTACAGGTGTCCACACCAGTCCAGCTAACTTTCTATTTTTACTTTTTGTACCTCAAATCTTCTTTATTTGATTTCCACACAGCCAAAAAAAAATATACTGCATTTGCTGTCATTTTTGCTGCCAGCCAGCCTTCTGTATCAATTTTAGTGCAGGTGCTGCCAAGTGAGCACATGCCATGCCTGCCTCAGCTTTTTATGTTTTTCTTTTTATAGGGAGCAGCTGCTGTCTTTTGAGGCCAGTCTGACCTGTACCTCACCACCCCTTGGCATTCTAAGTGCTGGGATTACAGGCCTGAGGACCAGCCCAAACCAAATTTTTTTTTTTATTTCAAAGATGGGTTTCACCATGTTGTTGTGGGTCTCAACCCGCACATGATCTGCCCATTTTTTGAGGCAAATTACAGCTCCATGAGCCACCTTGCCTGGCCAGCCAAATTTATTGTTAAAAAAAATAGAGACTGTGCGGCACTGTGACTCACACCAGCAATCTTAGCACTTTGGGAGGAGGTGGGTGGGTCACCTGAGGTCTGTTGAGGTCAGCCTGGGCATCCCAGTGAAAACACCTCACATAAAAAGAGAAAAGAAAAAAAGTAATCAGACAGATGAGTGTCTGCAATTGTAACAAAATGAGGTGCCTGGTGACTCCACCTTCCCGCCTTTCTTTATGACATACTGTTTCTTGTCACCCAGGCTGAGTGCAATCTTTGCTTATTGCAACACCTTTTTTGGGTTCAAGCGATTGTCCTGCAATGCCTTCAGCTGTTACAGGTGTCCACACACCACCAGCTAACTTTCTATTTTTACTTTTTGTACCTCAAATCTATCTTTATTTGATTTCAAAACAGCCAAAAAAAAAAATACAAATGCTGCATTTTTTGCGTGTCATTTTTGCTGGCCATGCCAGCCTTCTGTGTAGTGTCCCAATTTTAGTGCAGGTGGTGAGCACATGCCATGCCTGCCTCAGCTTTTTATGCTGACTGAAAGGAGTCTGCTGTGTCTTTGAGGCCAGTCCCTGTGACCTGATCTGCATTCTAAGTGCTGGGATTACAGAGCCTGAGCCCAAACCAAATTTTTTTTTCAAAGATGGGGTTTCACCATGTTGGTCGGGTCTGAAGCAACTTCTCATGATCCTGCATTGGTTTTGAGGTGCCTAAATTACAGGCCTCCATGAGCCACCTTGCCTGGGCCAATTTATTGTTAAAAAAATCAGAGAGACTGTGTGCTGTGACTCATGCCAGCAATCTTAGCACTTTGGGAGGCTGATGGGGTCACCTGAGGTCACGAGTTTGAGGTCAGCCTGGGCATCCCAGTGAAAACCCACCTCACATAAAAAGAAAGAAAAAGTAATCAGACAGATGAGTCTGCAATTGTAACAAAAGGTGCCTGGTGACTCCACTTTCACCTTTTTTATGACTGTTTCTTGTCACCCAGTACTGATCTTGCTTATTGCACAGTTCATTTTGCTATTCAATTTTTGGTTTTCATTGTGCTCTTTTATTTTTACAGGTGTCCACCACCATGTCCAGCTAACTTTCTATTTTTACTTTTTGTACCTCAAATCTATCTTTATTTGATTTCCACAAAACAGCAAAAAAAAATACAGAATGCTGCATTTTTTGTGTCATTTTTGTCTGTGCCAGGCCTTCTGTGTAGCATCCAGTGCAGGTGCTGAAGCAAGCACATGCCATGCCTGCCTCAGCTTTTTATGTTTTTCTGTTTTTTTTTTTATAGAGCTGTCTGTGTCTTTGAGGCCAGTCTCAAACTGTGACCTCACATCTGCCCCTCAGGCATTCTAAGTGCTGGGATTACAGGCCTGAGGAGCCCAAACCAAATTTTTTTTTTTTCATTTCAAAGATGGGTTTCACCATGTTGTTGGGCGGGTCTAACGAACTTCTGATCTGCACATTGGTTTTCGAGGTGCCTAAATTACAGGCTCCATGAGCCACCTTGCCAGCCAAACTTTATTGTTAAAAAGAAATCAGAGACTGTGCTGGGCTGTGACTCACCAGCAATCTTAGCACTTTGGGAGGCGGTGGTGGGTCACCTGAGGTCACAGTTTGAGGTCAGCCTGGGCATCTGGTGAAAACCCACCACATAAAAAAAAGAAAGAAAAAGTAATCAGACAGATGAGTGTCTGCAATTGTAACAAAACCAGGTGCCTGGTGACTCCACCCTCCCGCCTTTTTTTATGATGTACTCTTTTCTTTTGTCACCCAGGCTGAAGTGCAACAGTGATCTTTGCTTATTGCAACACCTTTTTTGGGTTCAAGCGATTGTCCTGCCAATGCCCTTCAAGTAGCTGGGGTTACGTCCACACCAAAGCTAATTTTATTTTTATTTTGTCAAATCTATTTTCACAAAAACAAAAAATAAAAAATTCTGCATATGCATTTTGCAGCTTGAGCCTCTATGTGTCATCCAATTTAGTAGGTGCTCACCATGAGTACCATCTCCCCAGCTTATGTTCTTTCTGGAGTGTGCTAGAGGAGTAGCACCTCACTGTTTATTTTTTCACCATGTAGTGGGTCTCAGACCTGAAAAGAAATTTTTGAAGCAATCCCATTTGGGTTTCGACTGAAACTTCTCATGTTCTGCCCAATTTCAGGCACTGTTTCTGAGACCTGCCACCCATGCACTGTTGACTGACTGGTGCACTTCACCTGGAATCTGAGCAATCAGGTCAGCTGATTTGTGTCCTGGGGTCAGGTGGGTCTGAAAACATCACTCACATAAAAAGAAAAAGAAAAAGAAAAGTAATCAGACAGTGAAAAAAAACAAAAAGACAGAGTGACTCACTTCCTCTTAACACCTTCTCTGTACTGTGTGAAGGTGCAACACTGCTTTTATTGCAACATCTTTTTTTGAATTGTCTTGCTTTCAAGTAGGTTACAGGTGTCCACACCACCACATCCAGCTAACTTTTTTATTTTGTACCTCAAATCTATCTTTATTTGATTTCCACAAAGCCCAAGAAAAAAAATACAAAAGCTGCCTTTTGCGTGTCATTTTTGTGCTGTGGCCACACCAGCCTTCTGTGTAGCATCCCAATTTTAGTGCTGCTGAAGAGCACATGCCATGCCTGCCTCAGCTTTTATTTTTTTTTTTTTATAGGAGTGCTGTGCTTTCAGGCCAGTCTCAACCTGTGACCTCATGATCTGCACCTCGGCATTCTAAGTGCTGGGATTACAGGCCTGAAGCAGCCCAAACCAAATTTTTTTTTTCAAGACAGGGTTTCACCATGTTGGTCAGTGGTCTCAAACCGCACTTCTGAATTCTGCATTGTGAGCCTAAATTACAGGCTCTCATGAGCCACCTTGCCGGCTGACTTTATTGTTAAAAAAAATCAGAGAGACTGTGCTGCTGTGACTCATGCCAGCAATCTTAGCACTTTGGGAGGCTGGGTGGTCACCTGAGGTCATGAGTTCGAGGTCAGCCTGGGCATCCCAGTGAAAACCACCTCACATAGAAAAAGAAAAAGAAATAATCAGACAGATGAGTGTCTGCAATTGTAACAAAACGAGGTGCCTGGTGACTCCACCCTCCCTGCCTTTCTTTATGATGTCTTTTTCCTCTTGTCACCCAGGCTGAAGTGCAACAGTGCAATCTTTGCTTATTGCAACACCTTTCTTTGGGTTCATTGTCCTAAAATGCCCTTCAAGTAGCTGGGTTACAGGTGTCCACACCACCACCAGCTAACTTTCTATTTTACTTTTTTTGTACCTCAAATCTATCTTTATTTGATTTCAAAACAGCTGCACAAAAAAATAAAAACGCTGCATTCTTTGTTATTTGCACTGCATCCACCCTTCTGTGTAGCATCCCAATTTTAGTTAGGTGCTGCAAGCGAGCACATGCCATGCCTGCCTCAGCTTTTTATGTTTCTGTTTTTTTATAGGAGCAGGCTGTGCTGTGTTTTTGAGGCCAGTCTCAACCTGTGACCTAATCTGCCACCTTAGCATTCTAAGTGCTGGGATTACAGGCCTGAGGAGCCCAGCAAACCAAATTTTTTTGTTTCAAAGAAGGGTTTCACCATGTTTGGGTCTTGAACACAAATTCTCATGATCCACCATTTGTTTTTGAGGTGCAAATTACAGGCTCCCATGAGCCACCTTGCCCAGCACTTTATTGTTAAAAAAATCAGAGGACTGCTGGAGCTGACTCACGCCAGCAATCTTAGCACTTTGGAGGCCGAGGTGGTTCACCTGAGGTCTTGAGGTCAGCCTGGCATCGAAACCCACCTCACATGAGAAAAGAAAATCAGACAATGTAATCAAACAGGTGGGTGACTCAGTGATAAAGGCTACCAGTGCAATCTCTTAGACTTTTTTCTGCTTGTAGCATAGCTTGTAATCAGCAACTTTCAACACCTCAACACATTTGACAGAAAGTGTGTGCGCAGCTGCTTCACCTTCTGTGTTCAAGGTGTCCACACCATGTCTGCCAGCTAACCTCTCTTTTTTTATTTCTTCTTGTACCCACATGCATATCTTTATGCATTTTTTTCACTTCATTTTATAGCTTACAAATGCAGCCTTCTTTGTGTGCAATTTTGCTGCCATTTTATGTGATCATTGTAGTAGTGCTGCACATGAGCCATGCCTGCTTTTTTTTTTTTTTTTTTTTTTATAGGAGGGCTGTGTCTTTTTGAGGCCAGTCTCAAACTGTGACCTCACAATCTGCAGCATTCTAAGTGCTGGGATTACAGGCCTGAGGAGCCCAAACCAAATTTTTTTGTTTCATGGGTTTCACCATGTTGGTCGGTGGTCTGAAACCCACAACTTCTCGATCCACATATTTTTGAGGCTAAATTAACTCATGAGCCACCTGTTGGCTGATTGTTAAGTAAATCAGAGAGACTGTGCTGGCTGTGACTCACAGCAATCTTAGCACTTTGGGAGGCTGAGGTGGTGGGTCACCTGAGGTCACGAGTTTGAGGTCAGCCTGGGCATCCTGGAAAACCCACATAAAAAAGAAAAGAAAAGTAATCAGACAGATGAGTGTCTGCAATTGTAACAAAACGAGGTGCCTGGTGACTCCACTCCGCCCCACCTTCTTTATGATGTCCCTCTTGTCACCCAGGCTGAAGTGCAACAGTGCAATCTTTGCTTATTGCAACACCTTTTTGGGTTCAAGATTGTCCTGCCAATGCCCTTCAAGTAGCTAGGGTTACAGGTGTCCACACAACCACGTCCAGCTAACTTTCTATTTTTACTTTTTTGTACCTCAAATCTATCTTTATTTGATTTCCAAAAAACAGCCACAAGAAAAAAAATATGAAACTGCATTTTTGCATGTCATTTTGTGTGCAGCCGCCTTCTGTGTAGCATCCCAATTTTAGTGCAGGTGCTGCAAAGTGAGCACAGCCATGCCTGCCTCAGCTTTTTTATGTTTTTCTGTTTTTATAGGAGGCTGTGCTTGTGTCTCCAGGCCAGTCTGAACCTGTGACCTCAAATCTGCTTGCATTCTAAGCTGGATTACAGGCCTGAGGACCCAGCCCAAACCAAATTTTTTTTGTTTCAAAGATGGGTTTCACCATGTTGGTCGGCGGTCTCAACCCGCAACTTCTCATCCACCACATTTTTTTGAGGTGCCTAAATTACACTCTCCATGAGCCACCTTGCCTGCTGGCCGAATTTATTGTTAAAAAGAAATCAGAGACTGTGCTGGACTCACGCCAGCAATCTTAGCATTTTGGGAGGCTGGTGGGTCACCTGAGGTCACGAGTTTGAGGTCAGCCTGGGCATCCCGGTGAAAACACCTCACATAAAAAGAAAAAGAAAAGTAATCAGACAGATGAGTGTCTAATTGTAAAAAGAGGTGCCTGGTGACTTTCCTTTCTTTTTCTCTTGTCACCCAGGCTGAAGTGCAACAGTGAATCTTTGCTTATTGCAACACCTTTCTTGGGTTCAAGATTGTCCTGCCAATGCCCTTCAAGTAGCTGGGTTACAGGTGTCCATGTCCAGCTAACTTTCTATTTTTACTTTTTTGTACCTCAAATCTATCTTTATTTGATTTCCACAAAACAGCCACAAGAAAAAAAATATGAAACTGCATTTTTTTTGCAGTGTCATTTTTGCACTGTGCCAGCCCTTCTGTGTAGCATCCCAATTTTAGTGCAGGTGCTGCAAAGTGAGCACATGCCATGCCTGCCTCAGCTTTTTTATGTTTTTCTGTTTTTTTATAGAAGGCTGTGCTGTGTCTTGAGGCCAGTCTGAACTTTGACCTCATGATCTGCTGCCTTGGCATTCTAAGTGCTGGGATTACAGGCCTGAGCCCAGCCCAAACCAAATTTTTTTTGTTTCAAAGATGGGTTTCACCATGTTGGTCAGGCGGTCTTGAACCCAACTCGTGACCGCCCACATTCATTTTTTGAGGCGCCTAAATTACACTCTCCATGAGCCACCTTGCTGGCCGATTTTATTGTTAAAAAGAAATCAGAGAGACTGTGCTGTGCACTGTGACTCACGCCAGCAATCTTAGCACTTTGGGAGGCGAGAGGGTCACCTGAGGTCAGAGTTGAGGTCAGCCTGGGCATCTGAAAACACCTCACATAAGAAAAAAGAAAAGTAATCAGACAGATGAGTGTCTAATTGTAAAAAAGGGTGCCTGTGACTCCACTTTCTTTTTCTCTTGTCACCCAGGCTGAAGTGCAACAGTGAATCTGCTTATTGCAACACCTTTTTGGGTTCATGATTGTCCTGCCAATGCCTTCAAGTAGCTGGGGTTACAGGTGTCCACACCACGTCCAGCTAACTTTCTATTTTTACTTTTTTCAAATCTATCTTTATTTGATTTCCACAAAACAGCCACAAGAAAAAAATACAGAAAGCTGCATTCTTTGTGTCATTTTTGCACTGTGCCAGGCCTTCTGTAGTGTCCCAATTTTAGTGCAGTGCTGCTGAAGCACATGCCATGCCTGCCTCAGCTTTTTATGTTTTTGTTTTTTGTTTTTTATGTGCAGAGGCTGTCTTGTTTGAGTCTCAGTGATCCACCTTGCTCTGCATTCTAAGTGCTGGGATTACAGGCCTGAGGAGCCAAACCAAATTTTTTTTTATTTTAAAGATGGGTTTCACCATGTTGGTGGGTCTGAACCCACAACTTCTCATGATCTGCATTGGTTTGAGGTGCCTAAATTACAGGCTCCATGAGCCACCTTTGCCAGGCAGGCTGACTTTATTGTTAAAAAAAATCAGAGACTGTGCGGGCACTGTGACTCATGCCAGCAATCTTAGCACTTTGGGAGGCCAAGGTGGTGGTCACCTGAGGTCACAAGTTTGAGGTCAGCCTGGGCATCCTGGTGAAATCACCTCACATAAAAAAAAAAGAAAAAAATCAGACAGATGAGTGTCTGCAATTGTAACAAAATGAGGTGCCTGGTGACTCCACCTTCCCCTTTTCTTTATGATACTGTTTTCTTGTCACCCAGGCTGAAGTGCAACAGTGCATTTTGCTTATTGCAACACCTTCTTTGGGTTCAAGCGATTGTCCTGCCAATGCCCTTCAAGTAGCTGGGGTTACAGGTGTCCACACACCACGTCCAGCTAACTTTCTATTTTATTTTTGTACCTCAAATCTATCTTTATTTGATTTCCACAAAACAGCCACAAGAAAAATAAAAGCTGCATTTTTTGTGTCATTTTGTTGCAGCCTGCCTTCTGTGTAGCATCAATTTTAGTGCAGGTGCTGCAAAGCACATGCCATGCCTCCTCAGCTTTTTATGTTTTTCTGTTTTTATCTTTTTTATAGGAGCTGTGTGTCTTTGAGGCCAGTCTCAATTTGTGACCAGATCTGCCCACCTCATTCTAAGTGCTGGGATTACAGGCCTGAGGAGCCCAGCCAAACCAATTTTTTTTGTTTCAAAGATGGGTTTCACCATGTTGGTCGGGTCTGAACCTGCAACTTCATGATCCACCTGCATTGGTTTTTGAGGCACCTAAATTACAGGCTCCCATGAGCCACCTTCAGGCTGAATTTATTGT
>JAKFGQ010000485.1:0-23013 GCA_021498475.1 Saguinus midas | reverse complement strand
GTATATAGTATTGTATTTTGAGAAACAGCTAAATAAACAAAGATTACCTTAAGGTGTCTTAAGACTCTAATAGACTAATCATGTCTGTCTCGTGTCTTCTTTAATTCTGGTTTGTCTTCATTAATAAAAATATTCAAATAAACTATTTAGGCAAACAACAAGACTATAACCCAAAATGGGTCAGTGAGTTACTACTTTAACTTTAAAAATATAATGAAAGAAATTAAAGCAAATATTAAATGTAACTGAAGAAAAGTATGTATTGCTTAATATTTCTTCATTTTAAAACATTTTACTTCTCATTTTTACTATTATTGCTTATTTCAAACATGGGCTATGATAAATTCACAGAAAAGTTATTTAAAAGAGTAACAAAATAATAAGACACACTTCAATAATATTGTAAAATTATGTCAAGTAGACAGGAGAAAAATGAGTCCTTTGCAATTAAGTCTCTTCAGAGAAATAGGTTACTCAGTATGATTCAGTAACTTTTCTGAGAATAATGCAGTTATGCCAATTACATGAGATAATTTACATAATGGAATAAGAATTATTAAGACCATAAATACAACTACTCACAGTAGCTAGTGAAAGAAAGGAGGGAGAGCATAAAGAAAATCTTCAAATGGCTTAATATTGTAGCCATGGAGCAAAGCAAAATACCATTTTTTACAAATATCTAACAGATTTCTGTGTGGTTTCTCTGTCTTTGGTTTGTGATGCAGAAATAAACAATGCCCAGTTTCTGTCCTGGAGAATTTTCTTGCACAGAAAAATATAACCAGGCAGATATGCATGCCACACTGCAGTGATACAACAAAATAAAACACAAGCAACCAACCACAAATGTAGAATAACCAATTTAAAATTTTATGTCCTGTCTGTCTCTTTTAATTCGTGACAACATAATTCACCATCTCCCTATAGGTTAAATTCAACATCTTAAGGGAAACATAGACTATAATTTCAGAAATTCTATTCCAAATATTCTTTGAACAGTGGATGTTAACCAAGGGTTGGTGAACATCTTGTATAAAGATTGTACTAAACGTAAAGCTAAACCCATAATTTATTCGGTTTAGAAATGAGGAACTAAGTTAGTGCTTTATTTTTTCTTACAGAGAGTTGTATAATAATATATTTCTTATTGGTGTATAAGAATGCTTGTGATTTTTGCACATTGATTTTATATCCTGAGACTTTTCTGAAGTTGCTTATCAGTTTTATGAGCTTTTGGGCTGAGGGGATGTGGTCTTCTAGGTATACTATCATGTCGTCTGCAAATAGAGACAATTTGGCTTCCACCTTTCCTATTTGAATACTCTTTATTTCTTTTTCTTGCCTGATTGTTATGGCTAGAACTTCCAGTACTATGTTGAAAAGGAGTGGTGAGAGAGGGCATCCTTGTCTAGTGCGAGATTTCAAAGGAATGCTTCCAGTTTTTGCCCATTCAGTATGATATTGGTTGTTGGTTTGTCATAAATAGCTTTTATTACTTTGAGATATGTTCCATCAATACCAAGTTATTTGAGGGTTTCTAGCATAAAGGGCTGTTGAATTTTGTCAAATGCCTTTTCAGTGTCAATTGAGATAATGATGTGTTTTTGTTTTTGCTTCTGTTTATGTGGTGAATTACATTTATAGACTTGCGTATGTTGAACCAGCCTTAGATCCCCGGGATGAATCCTACTTGATCATGATGGATAAGTTTTTTCATGTGCTGTTGCAATCGGTTTGCCAGTATTTTATTGAAGATATTCGCATCTATGTTCATCATAAATATTGGCCTGAAGTTTTCTTTTCTTGTTGAGTGTCTGCCGGGTTTTGGTATCAGGATGATGTTGGTCTCATAAAATGATTTGAAAAGGGTTCCCTCTTTTTGTATTATTTGGAAAAGTTTCAGAAGGAATAATACCAGATCCTCTTTGTGTGTCTGGTGGAATTCGGCTGTTCACCCATCTGGACCTGGGCTTTTTTTGTGTGGTAGGCTCTTAATTGCTGCCTCAACTTCAGACTTGTTATTGGCCTATTCCTAGTTTTGGCTTCCTCCTGGTTTAGGTTTGGGAGTACACAGGTGTCCAGAAATTTAGCCATTTCTTCCTGGTTTACTAGTTTATGTTAGATATACCAATAACAGACTTAAAGAGAACCAAATCAAGAATGAACTGCCATTCACAATTGCTACAAAAAAAAATAAAATACCTAGGAGTACAACTCAAAAGGAATGTAAGGGACCTCTTTAAGGAAAACTACAAACCACTGCTCAACGAAATAAGAGAGAACATAAACAAATGGAGAAACATTCCATGTTCGTGGTTAGGAAAAATCAATATCGTGAAAATGGCTATACTGCCTAAAATAATTTACACAATCGATGCTATCCCCATCAATCTACCATTGAATTTCTTCACAGAACTGGAAAAACCACCATGAACTTCATATGGAACCAAAAGAGAACCCACATAACCAAGTCAATTCTAAGCAAAAAGGACACAGCGAGAGGCATCACACTACCAGACTTCAAAGTATACTACAAGGCTACAGTAATCAAAACAGCATGGTACTGGTACCAAAACAGAGATATAGAACAATGAAACAGAACAGAAGCATCAGAGGCAACACAAAATATCTACAACCATATAATCTTTGATAAACCAAACAAAAACAAGCAATGGAGAAATAATTCCTTGTTTAATAAATGATGTTGGGAAAACTGGCTAGCCATGTGCAGAAAGCAGAAACTGGACCCTTCCTGAAACATTACACTAAAATTAACTCCAGATGGATTAAATACTTAAACATAAGACCTGACACCATAAAAACTCTAGAAGAAAATCTTGGCAAAACCATTCAGGACATTGGAGTAGGCAAGAACTTCATGACCAAAACACCAAAAGCATTGGCAACAAAAGCCAAAATAGACAAATGGGACCTAATCAAACTCCACAGCTTCTGCATGGCAAATGAAACAGTCACTAGAGTGAATCGGCAAACATCAGAATGGGAAAAAATCTTTGCAGTTTACACATCTGACAAAGGGGTGTTATCCAGAATTTACAACGAACTCAAACAGATTTACAGGAAAAAAAAACAAACAAGCCCATTCAAAAATGGGCAAAGGACATGAACAGACACTTTACAAAAGAAGACATACATGAGGCCAACAAACATATGAAAAAATGCTCATCATCACTGGTCATTAGAGAGATGCAAATCAAAACCACATTGAGATACCATCTCACGCCAGTTAGAATGGCGATCATTAAAATACCTGGAGACAGCAGATGCTGGAGAGGATGTGGAGAAATAGGAACACTCTTACACTGTTGGTGGGAGTGTAAATTAGTTCAACCATTGTGGAAGACAGTGTGGCGATTCCTCAAGGACCTAGAAATAGAAATTTCATTTGCTCTATCAATCCCATTACTGGGTATATATCCAAAGGACTATAAATCGTTCTACTATAAGGACACATGCACACGAATGTTCATTGCAGCACTGTTTATAATAGCAAAGAACTGGAAGCAACCCAAATGCCCAGCAATGATAGACTGGACTGAAAAAATGTGGCACATATTCACCATGGAATATTATGCAGCAATCAAAAATAATGAGTTTGTGTCTTTTGTAAATATATGGATGAATCTGGAGAACATCATTCTCAGAAAACTGACACAAGAACAGAAAAGAAATACTGCATATACTCACTCATAGGTGGGTGAGAAAAATGAGAACACGTGGACACAGAGAGGTGGTCTACTACACACTGGGGTCTATTGGGAAAAATGTGGGAGGGACAGCATGGGGGCTGGGAGGGATAGCCTGGGGATGAATTCCAAGTGTGGGTGAAGGGGAGGAAGGCAGCAAAAAACACACCATGTGTCTACCTATGCAACTATCTTGCACATTCTGCACATGTACCCCAAAACCTATAATGCAATAAAAAAGAAAAATAATAATAATATACTTCTTAATTGTGATTCAGATGAGCATTATTATTCTAGTATATGATAAAGCTTACATATTGAAGAGTATTTTTAAATCCTGCCTTTTGTAATTTTGTTTTTAGATAATGTTTTATTGTGAGAATTTTCTGTGCATTGTAGAATGTTGACCAGCATTACTGGCCTCTTCTGCACAGTGTCACAGAAACCTATTTTTTTCCCACAGATGCAAAAATCAAATTTGTTTGTGTATTGTTAGAGCAAAATGGCTGATATTGTCTTTTCTGGAGATTTCTAGGAAAAAACAAAATCAACTTGAAAGGATTGAAAAATTGTGCAGGAAATTCCTTAGATTTTCTGTTGGTTTCACTCCTCATCTTTTTTTTATTCTTATTTTAAGTTGGGTCTATAATATATCTTCTTTTGCTGGATAGTGTTGAAAACCCATGTGAAATGGGCATGGAAGAGTGGAGATTTTGACATCCCTCTTTGGGTAACAATGAAGACACTAAGTTTCAAACTCAGGATAAAATGTATCACTGTTCTGATATGTTTAATTTATTTAAATTAAGTTCTGAAGCTTTGTACTGAACTAGTTATCATGACCTTATAAATATTTGTCAGCAAATCTATGTAGTTGAGCTTTGTAAGTATTATGACTTTGAGTCATAATCTTGATTTTCTTTCCTTTTCTCTTGGCCTCTTTTATTTTTTAAAAGCCTTCCAATACTGAAAATTTACAACTGTAAACTGTGTGCCTCACTTTATTTAAGAGATATTGGAATCACAAATCAGAAGTAATTAAAAAGCTATGAAAAATCAATGAGTGGTATAATTTTTCTCATATAAATTTAGTTTTCTTAATAGAGTTTCATTGTATCTTATTTTATTTTATCTTACTTTATGCTACTTATTATATTCTAAGATAAAATCTCACTTTGGTGCTCGCCTTGGAGTGCAGTGATATTATCTTGCCTTACTGCAACCTACTGACTTCCAGGTTCAAGTGATTTTTATTTCCTAGCCTCTCAATTAGATAAAAATATAGCCATGTGCTACCATGCCTGACCATGTTTTGGTATTTTTAGTAAAGTTTTGTTTTATTCTGTTGGCAGGCATTTTTAAAATTTTGACCTGAAGTGAAAATAATCACCTCAAAGAAGACCTACTCTGGCCTTTCAAAATTTTGGAAATATATATATATATATATATATATATATATATATATATAACCACTGCACATTATTTTTTAATAAAAATGAGAACACATGGACACAGGGAGGGGTTCTACTACACACTAAGGTCTATTGGGGGAATGGGGAGGGACAGTATGGGGCTGGGGAAAGATAGCCTGGGATAAATGTCAAGTGTGGGAGAAAGGGAGGAAGGCAGCAAAGCACACTGACATGTGTGAACCTATGCAACTATCTTGCACGTTCGCTTTAATATATACATATATATATATACATATATATATATATATATATAATATATATATATATATAATATATATATATATATATAATATATATACATATATATATATATATATTATATACATATATAATATATCTTGAGTTTTTATATGTCTTTTGATATTATAAAAATAAAATTTTAAAGCACTCATTCTATGTGAATAAATTTATTTTTATGTGATTTTTAAAGTAAATTTAGAATTTTACATTTTATGTAAAATTTTGACCTTTTATAAATTACTGTATAATGTCTTATTTAGGAAAGAATCACACTTATCAAAGTGTAAATAGTATTTTTGTCAATATTCTTTTTCAAAAATAAAGTGAAATTATTGCAAGTTATAGTTATATGCTAAATTATTTTCAACAGACTTAGAAGTATTTTCTCTGAAAAAACATGTTTCTATCTCACGGTAATTTGTAGAAATATGTCATCTGTTCTTTCAACTTAGTAGGAATTAACTAATTATTTTATCTTTTCTGCATTTAAAATTTCAAGCAATATAAAAGAAGCAATGAACTATCAGTTGGGCAGGTTTTTCAGGCTACAGTTTACCTGCTACTATTTATTCTGGTTTTGAACTAATTGTAGCACAATCTATTAGCTTATGTAAGAAATTTCAAACAGACACTAAGTTGTTTAAACAAAACAATAAATGGTGATTATTTATTGCATAAGGATACTTTTGTTCTTTAACAATACCTTAATATTTTATTTTGTCATTTACAAAATATGGACTGTGAATTATATATTTTCATCAAGTAGTTTTACATGTTTCTCAGTTTGAGGATATTCTCAATCAAATTGTAAGAGATTATATATATATATATATATATATATATATATATATATATATACATATATAATATATCTTGAGTTTTTATATGTCTTTTGATATTATAAAATAATAAAATTTTAAAGCACTCATTCTATGTGAATAAATTTATTTTTATGTGATTTTTAAAGTAAATTTAGAATTTTACATTTTATTTAAAATTATTACCTTTTATAAATTACTGTATAATGTCTTATTTAGGAAAGAATCACACTTATCAAAGTCTAAATAGCAATTTTGTCAATATTCTATTTTCAAAAATAAAGTGAAATTATTGCAAGTTATAGTAATATGCTAAATTATTTTCAACAGACTTAGAAGTATTTTCTCTGAAAAAACATGTTTCTATCTCACTGTAATTTGTAGAAATATGTCATCTGTTCTTTCAACTTAGTAGGAATTAACTAATTATTTTATCTTTTCTGCATTTAAAATTTCAAGCAATATAAAAGAAGCAATGAACTATCAGTTGGGCAGGCTTTTTCAGGCTACAGTTTACCTGCTACTATTTATTCTGGTTTTGAACTAATTGTAGCACAATCTATTAGCTTATGTAAGAAATTTCAAACAGACACTAAGTTGTTTAAACAAAACAATAAATGGTGATTATTTATTGCATAAGGATACTTTTGTTCTTTAACAATACCTTAATATTTTATTTTGTCATTTACAAAATATGGACTGTGAATTATATATTTTCATCAAGTAGTTTTACATGTTTCTCAGTTTGAGGATATTCTCAATCAAATTGTAAGAGATTATATATATATATACTTACACATACATATACATATACACATATAGCTGTTTATTTATAATTCACTTTGTATAAAATATATATATTCAACATAGAGCATTTTAAACTTAGTTTTATACATAGTAACACACCAATCAGTATGAGGACATCTGTTCCATGCTTATCTTTTAACTATATAACTTAGAGTTCAATGTGCTTCAATTTTTGTAATTCACCAATAAGATGGTGATTGATGATTAAGTTTTCTGTAATTTTATGTAAGCCAGATAGAAATTTATAGTGATCACAGTAATTTTAAATACATCATCTCATTGACACTTTTGCAAAACAAATCTCTGAATATAGGTGAAGCTATCATCACTATTTCCTAAAGAGAGAAGCATATATTTATATGTATAGCATAGTTTTATGAGTCAGAATCATCTATTGAACTGCAGTTGTCTTAAATACAATTAAAGCTTAGAAAACCCTAATGTTTTACATATATAAAGTCCTGGAAGGAATGAATTGAACACCTTTGTTTTAAGTGGAAAAGTCCTTTAGTTAGTTAACTTACAATAATTAAAGTAAGTTGGTGACTAACACCTTGAACTTTACTATGATTCTGTCTTGTATGACTCAAAGAAAACTGTTACAGAAAAAAAGACCCTTTTACATCAAAAGGACTCTCATAGATAACCCAAAGATTTTTTATCAGAAATATGACAGCCCAAGGAGCATTTAGCATATCAATTCCAGGTGCTGCAATGAAAAGCAAAACTGCATTGAGCCAGTATATTCTGAGTGTTGACACAAAAAATTTACAAACAGAAATCTTATGCCAAAAACAACTCTCCATCAATTATGTCACTCCTAGATTAATGCTGTGTAAGTTTGTTGAAACTAGAAGAAATTAAAAAAATGCTTCATAAAATACATAAGGATGAAATATAAGAACACTAGACAGTTGTATAAAGAAATAAAGGTGAAGGTTAAGATACATACCTGGGCAGTTATAGAAGCCATAAAATGTTTTAATTATGCACAAATATACAATTTTTACACGATTAAAAAAGAGATGTTCTTTAAAGAACTATTGCTTTTTTTGTTTTTGACACAAGTGCATGCAAAAGTAAATCTGGTAACTCAATAACTGAAATCATGGCCATTAAAGTATAAGAATTGTAATTGTATTGTGTTACTGAAGAAAAACTAGTGTGACTTTAAGTTTTATAACTCTAGAATGTTAAATTTAGTTGTCATAGCAACCACAAAGGAAATAGTTACGGTTCCTAAGAAGCTTTTATATTAAACAAGAGAGCGGAAGCCCTGGACTCAGCTGCTTTCTTTTGAGGTTACCTAAACCTGCAGAGAGGCACCCTGGGTCAATGCCTGAAGTGTCCTACCAGGAAGTAAGCACAGAGAGACAAATCACATACTATGGCTGTGGCTTTATACAACTGCTACCCCAGCAGGACATAGAAAGTGGGAGAGACTTATTCGTGCTCAGCGATTGGTAGAGAAGTGGACGCAGTACCATTTACAGATTTGTTAACAACAAATAGAAAAACAGACACCAATATCTGTTCAACCATGAGAGGTAAAGAGAGAAAAGTCATAGATGATGCAAGAGACCAGCCTTTGGACAAGAGGGTGCGTTTCAGCGTGAGGCTACTGGAAAGTGCCAGCACATACAAAGACATTGTGGTGAGGAAGAAAGATGGTTTCACCCAGATCTTACTATCAACCAGATCAACATATAATAATACCTTGAATAGAGAGGTAATGAATGAAATGAAGAGTGCTCTGGAGAAAGCTGCTGTTGATGACAGTAAGTTTGTGCTGCTTAGTGCAGTTGGCAGTGTCTTTTGCTGTGGTCTTGATTTCGATAACATTGTGAAGCATTTAAAATATAATGGACAAAGAGCTACTGTTAAGCTAGGTGACACCATCAAAACTTTGTGAATTCTTTTATTGAGTTTAAGAAACCTATCATCGTATCAGTCAATGGCCCAGCCATAGGACTAGGTGCATCTATACTGCCTCTCTGTGATGTGGTTTGGGCTAATGAGAAGGCTTGGTTTCAAACCCCTTACACAAGGTTTGGGCAGAGTCCAGATGGCTGTTCCACAATTACTTTTCCAAAAATAATGGGTAGAGCAGCTGCCAATGAAATGTTGATCAATGGGTGGAAGATGAATGCCCAAGAAGCATGTGACAAAGGTCTTGTCTCTCAGGTGTTTTGGTCTGAAACTTTCACACAAGAAGTTATGGTTAGAATTCAGGAGATTACTTCATGCAATTCATTTGTTCTGGAGAATTCCAAAGCTCTTGTGCACTACAACATGAACGTAGAGTTGAAACAGGCCAATGAGAGAGTGTGAAGTCCTGAAGAAAATCTGGGCATCAACACAGGGAATGGAATACATGTTGAAATATGTGCAAAATAAAATTGATGCATTTTGATTCTCAGTTAGTCTGCTCTTGACACTGAACTACGCTGAGCAGAATTCATTTTTAGATTTAAGATGCACTAATCCATCCTCAGAGCTTGAGAAAAGTTCACACATAACTAATGCTTGTGAGCTGAACTAAAACCATAAAAACTATTTGTTATCATTGACATTTCAGTATTGTAAAATTAAAATAAATAATGGATAAACTTTTTGTTTGATCAAGTATTATTATTTTATTCTCATATATAAATCTAAGGGTATACTGGTGAGCACTAGACACTTACTTTAAGCTCTGGTTCCCTTTATGGCTAATATTATATATATTTTTAAGTGGGTTATTTTAACTTTGAGTTACAGAAAATACTGAAATAGCATGTGTTTGTTTCTGCTAGAATGCTGAGTCTAAAAGAGCATGAGGCAGCCTCTATACCTAGTCCACAAATATAAACACAAGACAATGTAATATGTTGCATTTCTCTTCATGAAGGCAAAAACACTTCAGAGACAAAAAAAAATCTGAATTAAAAATCATATTTCAGAATAAGTATTTTTAAGAAAATGGTCAACTGGGTTCAGTGGCTCATGCCTATAATTCCAGAACTTTGGGACGCTGAGGTGTTTGGATTCTCTGAGCTCAAAAGTTGAGAACAACCTAGGGAACATGCTAAATTCTTGTCTCTATTAAAATTACAGAAAGTTAGCAAGGTGTGTGCCTGTAATCCCAGCTGCTCTGGATGCTGAAGAAATTTAAAAAAAATTGAAAATTAGTACACCAAGTAAAACATGCTAAAGGTTAATTCTGGCATATCAATTAATTTTTCTTTTATTTATTATAAATTCTTTTATTTAAGCTATTGGGTAACTTAAATAAACCACAATCTTTCTAGAATGGAGTCTGTTGTGCAGTACTAGTAAATCATAAAATTATTTACATAGAAATGTCTAAGTAATAATGTTTACAATGTCATTCTCATGTTAACTTGAAGTATGTTTTATTTAATAAGTTAAAGTTCTGGACACCCTCTTAAATGCAGACACTCTTTCAATACATGCAAGAAATTTTCTTATTAATTACCATATATTATTATTTTTAATTACTGATGTATACTTTTATATGCACTGCGTTTTTAACAAACTTTACACTTTCTGCTATACAGAAGCTCCCTGAAGCCCATTCACTTGAGGTTTTGAAAGCTTTATCCAGGCTGGTTGCAATGTGTCATGCTTATAATCTCAGCAACTTGGGATACTGAGTCAGGAGGATCCCGACGTCAGGAGTTCAAGACCTGAGTGACCAACACGTTGAAACCTTGTATCTACTAAAACACAAAATTTTTTCAGGTGTGGTGACATGAACCTGTAATCTCACCTACTCAGGAGGCTGAGGCAGGAATTGCTTGAACACAGGAGGTTACAGTCAACCATGATTGCTCCACAATACTTTATCCTGGATAATAAAAAAAGACTTCATCTCAAACACACAAACAAAAGCATTATTACCAAGGCATGATTAAATAATCTAAAGGCTACTGCTGATCCTAATCACCTCTGTCACAGAATTATTATTATTATTATTATTATTATTATTAATTTATTTATTTTTAATTTTTATTGCATTATAGGTTTTGGGGTACATGTGCAGAACGTGCAAGATAGTTGCATAGGTACACACATGGCAGTGTGTTTTGCTGCCTTCCTCCCCTTCACCTACACTTGGCATTCATTCCCAGGCTATCCCTCCCCAGCCCCCCACTGTCCCTCCCTCATTCCCCCAATAGACCCCAGTGTATAGTAGACCGCCTCTCTGTGTCCATGTGTTCTCATTTTTCTCACCCCCCTATGAGTGAGTATATGCGGTATTTCTTTTTCTGTTCTTGTGTCAGTTTTCTGAGACTGATGTTCTCCAGATTCATCCATGTCCTTACAAAGGACACAAACTCATCATTTTTGATTGCTGCACAATACTCCATGGTGTATATGTGCCACATTTTCCCAGTCCAGTCTATCATCGTTGGGCATTTGGGTTGGTTCCAGTTCTTTGCTATTGTAAACAGTGCTGCAATGAACATTCGTGTGTATGTGTCCTTATAGTAGTAAGATTTATAGTCCTTTGGATATATACCCAGTAATGGGATTGCTGGGTCAAATGGAATTTCTATTTCTAGGTCCCTGAGGAATTGCCACACTGTCTTCCACAATGGATGAACTAATTTACACTCCCACCAACAGTGTAAGAGTGTTCCTATTTCTCCACATCCTCTCCAGCACCTGCTGTCTCCAGATTTTTTAATGATCCCCATTCTAACTGACTTGAGATGGTATCTCAATGTGGTTTTGATTTGCATCTCTCTAATGACCAGTGATGATGAGCATTTTTTCATATGTTTGTTGGCCTCATGTATGTCTTCTTTTGTAAAGTGTCTGTTCATATCCTTTGCCCATTTTTGAATGGGCTTGTTTTTTTTTTTCCTGTAAATCTGTTTGAGTTCTTTGTAAATTCTGGATATCAGCCCTTTGTCAGATGTGTAAACTGCAAAGATTTTTTCCCATTCTGATGGTTGCCAATTCACTCTAGTGACTGTTTCTTTTGCCGTGCAGAAGCTGTGGAGTTTGATTAGGTCCCATTTGTCTATTTTGGCTTTTGTTGCCAATGCTTTTGGTGTTTTATTCATGAATTCCTTGCCTACTCCTATGTCCTGAATGGTATTGCCTAGATTTTCTTCTAGGGTTTTTATGGTGTCAGGTCTTACATTTAAGTCTTTAATCCATCTGGAATTAATTTTATTGTAAGGTGTCAGGAAGGGGTCCAGTTTCTGCTTTCTGCACATGGCTAACCAGTTTTCCCAACACCATTTATTAAATAGGGAATCCTTTCCCCATTGCTTGTTTTTGTCTGGTTTATCAATGATTATATGGTTGTAGATATGTTGTGTTGCCTCCGATGCTTCTGTTCTGTTCCATTGGTCTATATCTCTGTTTTGGTACCAGTACCATGCTGTTTTGATTACTGTAGCCTTGTAGTATAGTTTGAAGTCTGGTAGTGTGATGCCTCTCGCTGTGTCCTTTTTGCTTAGAATTGACTTGGCTATGCGGGCTCTTCTTTGGTTCCATATGAAATTCATGGTGTTTTTTTCCAGTTCTGTGAAGAAATTCAATGGTAGTTTGATGGGGATAGCATTGATTGTGTAAATTACTTTGGGAAGTATAGCCATTTTCACGATATTGATTCTTCCTTACCACAAACATGGAATGTTTCTCCATCTGTTTGTGTCCTCTCTTATTTCATTGAGCAGTGGTTTATAGTTTTCCTTAAAGAGGTCCCTTACATTCCTTGTGAGTTGTATTCCTAGGTATTTTATTTTCTTTGTAGCAATTGTGAATGGCAGTTCATTCTTGATTTGGTTCTCTTTAAGTCTGTTATTGGTGTATAGGAATGCTTGTAATTTTTGCACATTGACTTTATATCCTGAGACTTTGCTGAAGTTGCTTATCAGTTGCAGGAGCTTTTGGGCTGAGGTGATGGGGTCTTCTAGGTATACTATCATGTCGTCTGCAAATAGAGACAATTTGGCTTCCACTTTTCCTATTTGAATACATTTTATTTCTTTTTCTTGCCTGATTGTTCTGGCTAGAACTTCCACTAATATGTTGAATAGGAGTGGTGAGAGAGGGCATCCTTGTCTAGTGCCAGATTTCAAATGGAATGCTTCCAGTTTTTGCCCATTAAGTATGATATTGGCTGTTGGTTTGTCATAAATAGCTTTTATTACTTTGAGATATGTTCCATCAATACCAAGTTTATTGAGGGTTTTTAGCATAAAAGGCTGTTGAATTTTGTCAAATGCCTTCTCTGCATCAATTGAGATAATCATGTGGTTTTTGATTTTGCTTCTGGTTATGTGGTGAATTACATTTACAGACTTGTATATGTTGAACCAGCCTTGCATCCCGGATGAATCCTACTTGATCATGATGGATAAGTTTTTTAATGTGCTGTTGCAATCGGTTTGCCAGTATTTTATTAAAGATTTTTGACATCTATGTTCATCATGGATATTGGCCTGAAGTTTTCTTTTCTTGTTGAGTCTCTGTCCGGTTTTGGTATCAGGATGATGTTGGTCTCATAAAATGATTTGGAAAGGGTTCCCTCTTTTTGGATTCTTTGGAATAGTTTCAGAAAAAATGGTACCAGATCCTCTTTGTGTGTCTGGTAGAATTCAGCTGTGAACCCATCTGGACCTGGGCGTTTTTGTGTGGTAGGCTCTCAGAATTCTTAGATGCTTACTTCATTAGTCATACAACTTTATAATAGGTGTGATTTTTGCCCAGCTTTTACTGAGGCACCTGATATTGTTTTAATCCCTCAGCCTTACGGAGGGCCTCAGCTCGCCCTATAAACCTGGAGCTCATTTTTGTTATGGGTGAATCATTCACAGAGAAGAATGGGTTACATGTGGAAATTACTGTTGTTTTTAGCCACTGAGCAAAGCAGGGCACATTGGCTGTGGCAGGATAAGAAGATTTACGTGCTGGGAAGGGTGTCACCTGTCTGCAACTCTGCCTTTCACAACAGGCACTAGGGAATGCAGTGCAAGCTTCAAGATGCCAGACTGCAAAGATCCAAAAGTGGTGTGAAGCCCTGGATTGGAAAACTTGTAGTTCTAGGCTTCCTGAAATGCTGTAGCTGTTCTCTTTTCTCTTCTAGTCTTGTTGCCCACAACGTGGTGAATGAGGGTGTGTATTTTTCAGATATATTTGTTGTGCTAGTCTGTTTTTGTGCTGCTGATAATGACAAACTTGAGGCTGGTAAAAAGAAGAGGATTAGTGGAAGGTATGCCACATGGCTGTGGAGGTCTCAGAATCACTTCAGTTGGTGAAAGGCACTTTTTATGGTGGTGCCAACAGAAAATGATAAGCAAAGGTAGATCCCCTGATAAATCGATCAGATTTCATGAGACTTATTCACTACACTAAGACTGGCATGGCAAAATTTGGCCTCCATTATTCAGTGAGTTTCTCAGAGTTTCTTCCACAATGTGTGTGAATTGTGAGAGCTACAATTCAAGGTGTCATTGAGTGGAGACACACTAAAATTGTATAATTCTGCTCCTGAGTTATCTACACCTCAGATTCTGTTATATTACACAAATTGTGCCTTCACACTGTCCCAAAAATTCTTACCTTATTTCAGTATTAACCCAAGTCCACAGTCTAGGGTTTTATCTGAGACAAGGAAAATTTCATCTATAACTCTGTCAAATCAAAATTATGCTAGTTGCTTCCTAAATACAATGGGAGTATAAGTATTGGTTAAATAGTAGCAGTCTAAATGGATGAAATTTTTCCACAAAGAGGTATTCCATGCAAGTTTAAAATCCAGTCTGGTAATCAAGCTATAAAGTTTCAAAATGATCATTTTTGACTTCATATCTCACATCAAAGTCACACTGATGAAAAGATGAATTTATGTAGAGTTGGGCAGCTCTTTACCTGTTGCTACTCCAGGCACACAGTTCAAGATTTTTGTGGATCTACCATATTATAATCTGCAAGTCAGTAGTTCTCTTTTCACAAATCCCCTAGGAAATGCTAAAGTAGAAACTATGTGTGTTAGCTCCAAGTCTATTATTATTTTTCACTCTGCCATCGAAGAAGTTCTCTATGAGGGTCTCACCTCTGCAGAAAACATTTACTTTTACATCCAGGAATTTTTATACATCTTTTGAAATTGAGGCAAATGTTTTCAAACCTCAGTATATAAAATCTGTGTGACCACAGGCCCAATGTCACATGAAACCTGCCAAGGAGTGAAGTTTCCACCATCTGTTGCCAAGCCCAAGCTCTACAATGTCCCCATTTGCCAAAGCTGGAGTTGCTTGAAACAAAGAAAACAAAGCCACTAGTTTTCACACAGAATGGGAACCCTGGGTCCAGTACACCAAACCACCATTATTTTTCAGAGATTGTGGGCCTGTGACACTAGGGGCTATTGTCAAGGTCTCTGACCTGGTCTGAAGACATTTTTATCATGATCTTGAAAATTAACACTCAGCTCCTGGAAGTTTATAAAACTTTCTGTAGCCAGGTTGTATTTATTTTCTGAATTTTTTTTCATAGTCAGTGCAGAAGTTTTTAAATTTGATCCAATTATGAAATTAAATGCCTTTAACAGTAAGATGCTTACAATTATTACAAAGGCAGTATAATCTCTGGAAATAAGTATCAGATTACAAAAATCTAAACTGTCATCTTTTTATTTATTTTTTTTTTGACGGAGTTTCACTCTTGTTACGCAGGCTGGAGTTCAACCGCGTGATCTTGGCTCACCGCAACCTCCGCCTCCTGGGTTCAGGCAATTCTTCTGCCTCAGCCTCTTGAGTAGCTGGGATTATGGGCATCCACCACCGTGCCCAAATAATTTTTTGTATTTTTAGTAAAGACGGGGTTTTACCATGGTGACCAGGATGGTCTCAATCATTTTACCTAGTGACCAATCTGCCTCGGCCTCCCAAAGTGCTGGGATTAGAGTTGAAAACCAAAAGAAAGTTATGTGTGAAATTTTATGTATATTATTTGATGGCTAATTCAATGCTATGCTGCTTAGAAATTTCTTCTGCCAGATACCCTAAATTATTTTTCTGAAGTTCAAAGTTTTCTATAAATGTGTAAGGTAAACGCAAAATGCCATCAGTTTCTTTGTTAAAACAAAACCAGAGTTATCTTGTAATGCACTAGGTTTAACTGTGTATAAGTCATACATTCTGTCAGGTTTTTATAGCAGGTTAATTATTTCTTTTTATCACCTATAATAGCTGGTTAAATAATATTTTTGGCACAAACACTTATAATCACTCAAAGATAATATATAAAATATTCACAAAACGTATAAAGAATTAAATTATTATAGTACAAAGTAGCAAGGAAACAGAAAATATTACATAAAATAACAATTATAAATGATAGTGTCTAAAAAACACGCAGCAAAATGACAAAATAAAATTATTAACAATTATTTTAATCATACACAGTTTTCTTTCATTCTATAATAAAAACAATAATTAGTAGAACAGATAAAAATATTCTACATTTAAATATATGGTACATACTACACACACACTTTAGATGCAAAGACAAATTAAAATCACAGCATATAAAATATTTAATTAAATAAAAACAAAAGAGAGAGAAGGGTGCTCCAGTAATACCACCTCAATAGATTTTAAGTCACAAGTCACAAGATGCAAGTTTCAATACAGAAAATATTAGAAAAATTAACACAGCACACAGTCAAACACAAATGAAGAAATATCTAACATGTATACAAAACATGGTAATATACAATTAGACAGAAACAGACAAATTTAAATTTCAGTTAGACATGTTATAAAAAATAATTCCAGTCACACACTAAAGTGCTTGCAGTCATTACAAAGGCAGAATCATTTCTGGAAATAAGCATCAGGTTATGAATATCTAAACTGTCATCTTTATAGTGCTGTAGAGACATAAAAGTATAAAAGTTGATAAGTAAAAGGAAAAGAGTCTCGTGTGGAATTTTGTGTGTACTATTTGATAGCAAATTGCTAAATACACATTCAGGTAATAATTTATAAATCAATCTGTACCTTAAATTAGCATAAATCCATTACAGAAGAAAGATTATTGATTTCCCTGCCACTCATATAAATTTGTGGATTACAATTCTCAGAAAAGTGCAGTAAGGCAAAATAATAGGGTCTGGATGCAGAAAATCTTAGAGCAATTTGCTTTCATTTTCTGTTTCTGAATCTAAGAAAACCCCACCAATCAACATTCAGGTAACACAAAATCAGTAGCCACTATGTTTGTAATCACCTCCCCTCTTTGCCAGAGATAGAAAATAAAGAGAACCACTCATTGGGTTCCTCCCACAAATAATCATAATGGTTTGAAGCTTAGCTTTTATTTTCAAAAGGAGCAACTTTGTAACTTCAACTCAACCTTCACTGTTCCCTTTCCACAACCAATGAGACATAGTCACTGTGTGTAATTCGTGACTTTACTTCAGCATCTAATTTGTGACCTTTTTCAAACAATAAACCTGGTTACTTGACACTCTTTTATTTACATAAAATGTAAACCAAATAAACAACGTAAGACCTCGAGAGGGTGTTCCATGCCCTCTAAAAGTTTTTTATTTATTTATTTATTTATTTATTTATTTATTTATTTATTTATTTATTTATTTTTATTGCATTATAGGTTTTGGGGTACATGTGCAGAACGTGCAAGATAGTTGCATAGGTACACACATGGCAGTGTGTTTTGCTGCCTTCCTCCCCTTCACCCACACTTGGCATTCATCCCCAGGCTATCCCTCCCCAGCACCCCCCGCTGTCCCTCCCCCATTCCCCCCAATAGTCACCAGTGTATAGTAGACCACCTCTCTGTGTCCATGTGTTCTCATTTTTCTCACCCACCTATGAGTGAGTATATGCGGTATTTCTTTTTCTGTTCTTGTGTCAGTTTGCTGAGAATGATGTTCTCCAGATTCATCCATGTCCTTACAAAGGACACAAACTCATCATTTTTTATTGCTGCATAATATTCCATGCTGTATATGTGCCACATTTTCCCAGTCCAGTCTATCATCGTTGGGCATTTGGGTTGGTTCCAGGTCTTTGCTCTTAAAAACAGTGCTGCAATGAACATTCATGTGCATGTGTCCTTATAGTAGAATGATTTATAGTCCTTTGGATAGATACCCAGTAATGGGATTGCTGGGTCAAATGGAATTTCTATTTCTAGGTCCCTGAGGAATCGCCACACCGTCTTCCACAATGGTTGAACTAATTTTAACCACTACATAAGCAACTTCCTTGAGCCTACTCTCACTATGGAATGTATTTTAATTAAAAAAAATCTGTGCTTTTGTTCCTTTACTTCACTGTGAGTTGTTTTTTATGTTTTGTTCAAAAGCCAAAACCTGAACACCTTATACCAGTAACAATATCAAAATATACACAGTAAAGTAAAAATAATTAAGCTAGGCGCATTACCAGAAATTAATCTAACGTCGGCACTATTAACACAAAACAGCAAACATGGTGTGAAGCAATGCAAGCCTACATGTGAAATTTGGCTGCATGCTAAATCTGGCTTTGTGCTTAACTATATTCAAAGCAGCTGCCAAACTGTTAATGTGCTTTTACATATTTCTTATTTACTTTAATTAAGGCTAAGAACATTAACGATAAAAATGACAATTAGTTAAATTTCTCATCTCTATCATGCTTTACATGTATATATATTTTACCTAAGCTTATACAGCTTTCTATTTTTTATATGTACATGAAGTAATACACGGAGACTAGCAGGAAATTGACATGTGACCTAACGTGACCAATCAATAAATTTCTGGGCTTTTCATTCAATCCCAGATTTTCTTTGCTTTCTTCTTTAAATTAGCAGTTATTTTACTATTTCAGGCCCTGAGAACCAAGATGCGTTTTTTTCTTAGAACAGCACCCATCTACCAGCAAACCCGTATGTGCCCTCACAGTTTGTAAGGCAGAATGCTGCCTTCACTGCCTCTGGTGAGATAGCCAGCCTGGCAGGTTGAAATAAACCTGTTAAACCTAATCTTGTTTCTGCCTCTCCATCTTTTTGGTCAATGTTTCAATGATGATAAAAACAGGCAGACAGTTTTTAAAGCTTGAGTTTGTTTCCAACAGAAAAGATAATTTTGTTCAAATTTCTATTTTTTCTGTTTCCAGAAGAGTAAAGAGCAACCTACAGACTCAAGACCCATCACTAGGGTGAAAAACTTATGTAAGATTCTGTCTTGCTAATTCTTTCAAAATAACTAAGTTTAGCATTAACAACCACCTGCAGTAGTTTCTGCTTATACTATGAACAAACAAGAATAGTATAATTTGTGTAATATGTTTTAGTTTAGCAGCATTTGTTGTTATTGTTGTTGTTGTTGTTTTTAAATGAGTCTCACTTTTGTCACCCAGGCTAGAATGTAATGATATTATTTGGGATCACTGCAACTTCTCCCTTTGAGGGTCAAGAGATTCTCCTGCTCAACCTCCTGGCAGCTGAAATTACAGGGATCCACCAAGTCATATGACTAATTTAGGTATCATTAGTAGGGACAGGTTTTCACCCTGTTGGCCAGGCAGCTAGCAAACTACTGATCACAGTTTATCTGAACACCTCTGCTTCCTAAAGTGCTAAGATTACAGGCATGAGCCACTGCACATAGCAAGTTTAGCAGAATATTATCCTCAATTTAGTATAATAAAAATAAAATTTATTTTTTTCAAATGGCTCAATGGTTATAAATCAACCTAATTAAGAGGTTGATATTAAAATGTGTTGGCATTGTGTATGTTTGTAATCAAGAAGTCTTCATATTTTTGTTTTGATTGTTTTAGTCATTTTGTTTCTTCATCTAAGACTTTTATGAGCAAAAGCCCTTTTTATTAAGTAAATTTTGTTTTTACCTTATTTTTGACTAAAATAATTATTGCAACAAAGGCCACTTTTGGGTTTTTAAGTGAAAATGTAATTTAGACATTAACAAATGTCTTTATAAAAAGCAAATGAATATATTGTGTCTATGTCTCCAAAGCAACACTAAACTTGTTTTCTCTGTTCCATATTATACATTTTCTATGTAGTTTTACCTGAGTTGCTTTCTTTAATATTCAAATGTAATGCTCTTTGTTTAACAACCATAGGTTTTGAAAAGATTATTAAAAATCTAAAACATTAAGAAAAAATGGTTTATATAAATCTATTAAATGTACCTTATTTCATATTTTATACACATCTATGTGTTTATGTATTGCATCCACAATGATTCACTACTAAAAATATGTGAAAGATGTTAGTTGACTGGCTTAAATCATAAAAGTGTTCAACATAAATACAATATAAAATGTAATGATATTATTTGAAATCACTGCAACTTCTCCCTTTGAGGGTCAAGAGATTCTCCAGCTCAACCTCCTGGCAGCTGAAGTTACAGGGATCCACCAAGTTTTATGACTAATTTAGGTATCATTAGTAGGGACAGGTTTTCACCCTGTTGGCCAGGTAGCTAGCAGACTACTGATCACAGTTTATCTGAACACTTCTGCTTCCTAAAGTGCTAAGATTACAGGCATGAGCCACTGCACATAGCAAGTTTAGCAGAATATTATCCTCAATTTAGTATAATAAAAATAAAATTTATTTATTTTTCAAATGGCTCAATGGTTATAAATCAACCTAATTAAGAGGTTGATATTAAAAGTGTGCTGGCATTGTGTATGTTTGTAATCAAGAAGCTTCATATTTTTGTTTTGATTGTTTTAGTCATTTTGTTTCTTCATCTAAGACTTTTATGAGCAAAAGCTCTTTTATTAAGTAAATTTTGTTTTTACCTTATTTTTGACTAAAATAATTATTGCAACAAAGGCTACTTTTGGGTTTTAAGTTAAAATGTAATTTAGACATTAAGAAATGTCTTTATAAAAAGCAAATGAATATATTGTGTCTATGTCTCCAAAGCAACACTAAACTTGTTTTCTCTGTTCCATATTATACATTTTTCTATGTAGTTTTTACCTGAGTTGCTTTCTTTAATATTCAAATGTAATGCTCTTTGTTTAACAACCATAGGTTTTTTGAAAAGATTATTAAAAATCTAAAACATTAAGAAAAAAATGGTTTATATAAATCTATTAAATGTACCTTATTTCATATTTTATACACATCTATGTGTTTATGTATTGCATCCACAATGATTCACTACTAAAAATATGTGAAAGATGTTAGTTGACTGGCTTAAATCATAAAAGTGTTCAACATAAATACAATATAAAATATAATAATAATAATCCAGGTGCAGCAAATCATGCTTGTAATCTCAGCACTTTGGCAGGTTGAGGCATGCAAATTATGAGCTTGGAAACTCGAGACCAGTCACCCAACATGGTCAAACCTTGTGTCCACTACATGTATGACAATTACATGTGTGTGGTGGTGAGCACCTGAAAACACAGCTACTTAGGAGGCAGAGGAAAAATAATTGCTTGAGACTGAAATGAGGCGGTGTCTGTCAGCCAAGATCACACCACTGCATTTTAGCCTGGGCAAAAAGAGAGAAAGTGTGTCTCAAAGAACCAACAAAAAGTCTAATGTATTTTCAATTGTATTTACCAAAAGTAAATTTTACTTAACAAGCTATCATTCAAATTATTGGCACAGTAATATTAAAATTATCTTAAGAATTGGCTGTATGCATAGTTCTTCTTGATTACTTAAAGTTTAATTTTATATTTATTTCTGCAAAATAGTATAATGTGGCACACTTCGCATGCTAGTTACAAATCTATCAACACAATCTAAAACAAAATGATCTTGGCTTAAGCAAATTTTAGTTAATAAGATATTGATATTGGCTTAATAACAACAGCTACTCTTTAGTAAAATGAAAATAACTTCTGATTATGTAGGCTGTGAAAGTCATATGCACAGGCAGTAAAAAAATTTGTTTTAAAATAATATTTTTTCAAAAATAAACAATACAAAATTTATTAGCTGCAAGGGGCAGAGGTTAACAAGGACAGCTTGGATTAGAACAAGATAAAGTTAGTTAGGTCTTATTATTTTTATGGTCTCAATTATAATCATGTAATGTTTGTTTTATAAGTTTTAATTAAGACGATTTCATAGATAATCATAGATAATCTATTTAAACATAGTAAAATAATTAGGTAAGTGTAATGATATAATTTATGTCAACAAACTTGCCATAATTTAGAATATTGAGCTATATTGTATTAAATAATGGATGTGTTATTAATTTGATTTATAATATAAATATTTAATGTAAGAAAACATTCTTGCTTGGAAAAGATTGTGTCAATTTTTAAGATAATAAACAAATATCATCATATTTATAACTGATTTTAAGGTTATAAATAACTCCAGTTAGTTTTCACACCCATTAAATAATTGACTTTACAATAACATGTAATTTATTTTTTGATGTCAAGTGTTTTAACCTGTAATATTTGACAAACACAAAATTAAATTATAAATTATGCTTATTTCTAATTCCAAAACTTTATTATTAGGTTCTCTAAACTCAAATTTGAAAAATGTGGCTTATTTGGTATAGAATTATACAGAAAGCATCTCAAGGATAAGTGGTCTTTAATTTTGGGGAAGTTAATTCTGATATAGGTTAGTGCACACTATTAGTAGTAATTATTTTTGTTATGTTAAAATTATTATGTGACAGAGAAGTATCTAGTTTTACTGTCATTTTTTTTTTAGTGTGGCTGCCATAATTTTTTTAATCAAAGTACAATTGTTGTCTTCTTTAGGTGAACTCAATTTGTGAGTATTCTAAATTTATAGGAATGCAGTCCTTTGCATTAATGCAATAATACTCTATTTTTAGACAGTTGGAGTAACTGTTTATTTTAGTCTTCCACTAGAATGCTGTGCTTTTTTCTTTTGAAAGCAAATTTGGCTTGTAACCCCAATAGACTCTTTAAAAACTATGCATTAATTTATAACACA
>JAKFGQ010000484.1:0-23025 GCA_021498475.1 Saguinus midas | reverse complement strand
ATATAATGAAATAGCAGTAAAACTGCCTAAAACACAGAAGAAACGTATCCTTCAATCTGCTCTGCTGTGCATTTGTTCAGCTAAGTGAGTTAAATCTCCTTTAGATTCAGGAGTTAGAAACACGTTTCTGGCAAGAGCTGCGTTTGGACATTCCTGAGTGAATGGGAGTATATGCTGTAAGGAGAACTCTCTGCTTCTAAAACCAAAACAGAGCTATCTAACAGAATGGTTGTCAATGTGCATTCAACTTACAGAGTTAAACTCGTGTGTTGAAGGAAGTCTGGAAACGCTTTCTGTGGAGATCTCAAAACAGGCCTTTCCAGCAGTATTCCGCATATAACGAAATAGCAGTAAAACTCTGCCTAAAACACAGAAAACGTATCCTTCAATCTGCTCTGCTGTGCGTTTGTTCAACTAAGTGAGTTAAATCTCCTTTAGATTCAGGAGTTAGAAACACGTTTCTGGTAAAAGCTGCGTTTGGACATTCCTGAGTGAATGGAGTATATGCTGTAATGAGAACTATCTGGTTCTAAAACCAAAACGGAGCTATCTAACAGAACGGTTGTCAATGTGCATTCAACTTACAGAGTTAAACTCGTGTGTTGAAGGAAGTCTGGAAACGCTTTCTGTGGAGAATCTCAAAACAGGCATTTCCAGCAGTATTCCGCATATAACAAAATAGCAGTAAAACTCTGCCTAAAACACAGAAAACGTATCCTTCAATCTGCTCTGCTGTGCGTTTGTTCAGCTAAGTGAGTTAAATCTCCTTTAGATTCAGGAGTTAGAAACACGTTTCTGGTAAGAGCTGCATTTGGACATTCCTGAGTGAATGGAGTATATGCTGTAAGGAGAACTATCTGGTTCTAAAACCAAAACAGAGCTATCTAACAGAATGGTTGTCAATGTGCATTCAACTTACAGAGTTAAACTCGTGTGTTGAAGGAAGTCTGGAAACGCTTTCTGTGGAGATCTCAAAACAGGCATTTCCAGCAGTATTCCGCATATAACAAAATAGCAGTAAAACTCTGCCTAAAACACAGAAGAAACGTATCCTTCAATCTGCTCTGCTGTGCGTTTGTTCAGCTAAGTGAGTTAAATCTCCTTTAGATTCAGGAGTTAGAAACACGTTTCTGGTAAGAGCTGCATTTGGACATTCCTGAGTGAATGGAGTATATGCTGTAAGGAGAACTCTCTGCTTCTAAAACCAAAACGGAGCTATCTAACAGAATGGTTGTCAATGTGCATTCAACTTACAGAGTTAAACTCGTGTGTTGAAGGAAGTCTGGAAACGCTTTCTGTAGAGAATCTCAAAACAGGCCTTTCCAGCAGTATTCCGCATATAACGAAATAGCAGTAAAACTCTGCCTAAAACACAGAAGAAACGTATCCTTCAATCTGCTCTGCTGTGCGTTTGTTCAGCTAAGTGAGTTAAATCTCCCTTTAGATTCAGGAGTTAGAAACACGTTTCTGGTAAGAGCTGCGTTTGGACATTCCTGAGTGAATGGGAGTATATGCTGTAATGAGAACTCTCTGGTTCTAAAACCAAAACGGAGCTACCTAACAGAACGGTTGTCAATGTGTGCATTCAACTTACAGAGTTAAACTCGTGTGTTGAAGGCGAAGTCTGGAAACGCTTTCTGTGGAGAGATCTCAAAACAGGCATTTCCAGCAGTATTCCCGCATATAACGAAATAGCAGTAAAACTCTGCCTAAAACACAGAAGAAACGTATCCTTCAATCTGCTCTGCTGTGCGTTTGTTCAGCTAAGTGAGTTAAATCTCCTTTAGATTCAGGAGTTAGAAACACGTTTCTGGTAAGAGCTGCTTTGGACATTCCTGAGTGAATGGGAGTATATGCTGTAAGGAGAACTCTCTGCTTCTAAAACCAAAACGGAGCTCTCTAACACAACGGTTGTAAAACTGTGCATTCAACTTAGAGAGTTAAATTCGTGTGTTGAAAAGGAAGTCTGGAAACGCTTTCTGTGGTAGAATCTCAAAATAGGCGTTTCCAGAAGTATTCCTGCATATAACGAGATAGCAGTAAAACTCTGCCTAAAACACAGAAGAAACGTATCTTTCAATCTGCTCTTCTGTGCGTTTGTTCAGCTAAGTAAGTTAAATCTCCCTTTAGATTAAGGAGTTAGAAACACGTTTCTGGCAGAGCTGCATTTGGACATTCCTGAGTGAATGGGAGTATATGCTGTCAGGAAAACACTCTGCTTCTAAAACAAAAGCAAAGCTACCTAACAGAACAGTTGTCAATGTCTGCATTCAACTTACAGATTCATACTCCTGTGTTGAAGGGAAGTCTGAAACGCTTTCTGTGGAGAGATCTCAAAACAGGCATTTCCAGCAGTATTCCGCATATAACGAAATAGCAGTAAAACTCTGCCTAAAACACAGAAGAACGTATCCTTCAATCTGCTCTGCTGTGCGTTTGTTCAGCTAAGTGAGTTAAATCTCCTTTAGATTCAGGAGTTAGAAACACGTTTCTGGTAAGAGCTGCGTTTGGACATTCCTGAGTGAATGGGAGTATATGCTGTAATGAGAACTCTCTGGTTCTAAAACCAAAACGAGCTATCTAACAGAATGGTTGTCAATGTGTGCATTCAACTTACAGAGTTAAACTCGTGTGTTGAAGGAAGTCTGGAAACGCTTTCTGTGGAGAATCTCAAAACAGGCATTTCCAGCAGTATTCCGCATATAACAAAATAGCAGTAAAACTCTGCCTAAAACACAGAAGAAACGTATCCTTCAATCTGCTCTGCTGTGCGTTTGTTCAGCTAAGTGAGTTAAATCTCCTTTAGATTCAGGAGTTAGAAACACGTTTCTGGTAAGAGCTGCTTTGGACATTCCTGAGTGAATGGGAGTATATGCTGTAATGAGAACTCTCTGCTTCTAAAACCAAAACAGAGCTATCTAACAGAACGGTTGTCAATGTGTGCATTCAACTTACAGAGTTAAACTCGTGTGTTGAAGGAAAAGTCTGGAAACGCTTTCTGTGGAGAGATCTCAAAACAGGCATTTCCAGCAGTATTCCTGCATATAACGAAATAGCAGTAAAACTCTGCCTAAAACACAGAAGAAACGTATCCTTCAATCTGCTCTGCTGTGCGTTTGTTCAGCTAAGTGAGTTAAATCTCCTTTAGATTCAGGAGTTAGAAACACGTTTCTGGTAAGAGCTGCGTTTGGACATTCCTGAGTGAATGGGAGTATATGCTGTAAGGAGAACTCTCTGCTTCTAAAACCAAAACGGAGCTATCTAACAGAACGGTTGTCAATGTGTGCATTCAACTTACAGAGTTAAACTCGTGTGTTGAAGGAAGTCTGGAAACGCTTTCTATGGAGAATCTCAAAACAGGCATTTCCAGCAGTATTCCGCATATAACAAAATAGCAGTAAAACTCTGCCTAAAACACAGAAGAAACGTATCCTTCAATCTGCTCTGCTGTGCGTTTGTTCAGCTAAGTGAGTTAAATCTCCCTTTAGATTCAGGAGTTAGAAACACGTTTCTGGTAAGAGCTGCGTTTGGACATTCCTGAGTGAATGGGAGTATATGCTGTAATGAGAACTCTCTGCTTCTAAAACCAAAACGGAGCTATCTAACAGAACGGTTGTCAATGTGTGCATTCAACTTACAGAGTTAAACTCGTGTGTTGAAGGAAGTCTGGAAACGCTTTCTGTGGAGAATCTCAAAACAGGCATTTCAGCAGTATTCCGCATATAACAAAATAGCAGTAAAACTCTGCCTAAAACACAGAAGAAACGTATCCTTCAATCTGCTCTGCTGTGCGTTTGTTCAGCTAAGTGAGTTAAATCTCCTTTAGATTCAGGAGTTAGAAACACGTTTCTGGTAAGAGCTGCGTTTGGACATTCCTGAGTGAATGGGAGTATATGCTGTAATGAGAAATATCTGGTTCTAAAACCAAAACGGAGCTATCTAACAGAACGGTTGTCAATGTGTGCATTCAACTTACAGAGTTAAACTCGTGTGTTGAAGGGAAGTCTGGAAACGCTTTCTGTGGAGATCTCAAAACAGGCATTTCAGCAGTATTCCGCATATAACGAAATAGCAGTAAAACTCTGCCTAAAACACAGAAGAAACGTATCCTTCAATCTGCTCTGCTGTGCGTTTGTTCAGCTAAGTGAGTTAAATCTCCTTTAGATTCAGGAGTTAGAAACACGTTTCTGGTAAGAGCTGCGTTTGGGCATTCCTGAGTGAATGCTGTAATGAGAACTCTCTGGTTCTAAAACCAAAACGGAGCTATCTAACAGAACGGTTGTCAATGTGTGCATTCAACTTACAGAGTTAAACTCGTGTGTTGAAGGAAGTCTGGAAAGCTTTCTGTGGAGAGATCTCAAAACAGGCATTTCAGCAGTATTCCGCATATAACGAAATAGCAGTAAAACTCTGCCTAAAACACAGAAGAAACGTATCCTTCAATCTGCTCTGCTGTGCGTTTGTTCAGCTAAGTGAGTTAAATCTCCCTTTAGATTCAGGAGTTAGAAACACGTTTCTGGTAAAAGCTGCATTTGGACATTTCTCAGTGAATGGGAGTATATGCTGTAAGGAGAACTCTCTGCTTCTAAAACCAAAACGGAGCTACCTAACGGAACGGTTGTCAATGTGTGCATTCAACTTACAGAGTTAAACTCGTGTGTTGAAGGAAGTCTGGAAACGCTTTCTGTGGAGAATCTCAAAACAGGCATTTCCAGCAGTATTCCGCATATAACAAAATAGCAGTAAAACTCTGCCTAAAACACAGAAGAAACGTATCCTTCAATCTGCTCTGCTGTGCGTTTGTTCAGCTAAGTGAGTTAAATCTTCCTTTAGATTCAGGAGTTAGAAACACGTTTCTGGTAAGAGCTGCGTTTGGACATTCCTGAGTGAATGGGAGTATATGCTGTAATGAGAACTCTGGTTCTAAAACCAAAACGGAGCTACCTAACAGAACGGTTGTCAATGTGTGCATTCAACTTACAGAGTTAAACTCGTGTGTTGAAGGGAAGTCTGAAACGCTTTCTGTGGAGAGATCTCAAAACAGGCATTTCAGCAGTATTCCGCATATAATGAAATAGCAATAAAACTCTGCCTAAAACACAGAAGAAACGTATCCTTCAATCTGCTCTGCTGTGCGTTTGTTCAGCTAAGTTCGTTAAAGCTCCTTTAGATTCAGGAGTTAGAATCACGTTTCTGGTAAGAGCTGCGTTTGGACATTCCTGAGTGAATGGGAGTATATGCTGTAATGAGAACTCTGGTTCTAAAACCAAAACGGAGCTACCTAACAGAACGGTTGTCAATGTGTGCATTCAACTTACAGAGTTAAACTCGTGTGTTGAAGGGAAGTCTGAAACGCTTTCTGTGGAGAGATCTCAAAACAGGCATTTCAGCAGTATTCCGCATATAACGAAATAGCAGTAAAACTCTGCCTAAAACACAGAAGAAACGTATCCTTCAATCTGCTCTGCTGTGCGTTTGTTCAGCTAAGTGAGTTAAATCTCCTTTAGATTCAGGAGTTAGAAACACGTTTCTGGTAAGAGCTGCGTTTGGACATTCCTGAGTGAATGGGAGTATATGCTGTAATGAGAACTCTGGTTCTAAAACCAAAACGGAGCTATCTAACAGAACGGTTGTCAATGTGTGCATTCAACTTACAGAGTTAAACTCGTGTGTTGAAGGGAAGTCTGGAAACGCTTTCTGTGGAGATCTCAAAACAGGCATTTCCAGCAGTATTCCGCATATAACAAAATAGCTGTAAAACTCTGCCTAAAACACAGAAGAAACGTATCCTTCAATCTGCTCTGCTGTGCGTTTGTTCAGCTAAGTGGTTAAATCTCCTTTAGATTCAGGAGTTAGAAACACGTTTCTGGTAAGAGCTGCGTTTGGACATTCCTGAGTGAATGGAGTATATGCTGTAAGGAGAACTCTCTGCTTCTAAAACCAAAACGGAGCTACCTAACAGAACGGTTGTCAATGTGTGCATTCAACTTACAGAGTTAAACTCGTGTGTTGAAGGGAAGTCTGGAAACGCTTTCTGTGGAGAATCTCAAAACAGGCATTTCCAGCACTATTCCCGCATATAACGAAAGAGCAGTAAAACTCTGCCTAAAACACAGAAGAAACGTATCCTTCAATCTGCTCTGCTGTGCGTTTGTTCAGCTAAGTGAGTTAAATCTCCCTTTAGATTCAGGAGTTAGAAACACGTTTCTGGTAAGAGCTGCGTTTGGACATTCCTGAGTGAATGGGAGTATATGCTGTAAGGAGAACTCTCTGCTTCTAAAACCAAAACGGAGCTACCTAACAGAACGGTTGTCAATGTGTGCATTCAACTTACAGAGTTAAACTCGTGTGTTGAAGGAAGTCTGGAAAGCTTTCTGTGGAGAATCTCAAAACAGGCATTTCAGCAGTATTCCGCATATAACAAAATAGCAGTAAAACTCTGCCTAAAACACAGAAGAAACATATCCTTCAATCTGCTCTGCTGTGCGTTTGTTCAGCTAAGTGAGTTAAATCTCCCTTTAGATTCAGGAGTTAGAAACACGTTTCTGGTAAGAGCTGCGTTTGGACATTCCTGAGTGAATGGGAGTATATGCTGTAATGAGAACTATCTGGTTCTAAAACCAAAACAGAGCTATCTAACAGAACGGTTGTCAATGTGTGCATTCAACTTACAGAGTTAAACTCGTGTGTTGAAGGGGAAGTCTGGAAACGCTTTCTGTGGAGAATCTCAAAACAGGCATTTTCAGCAGTATTCCCATATAACGAAATAGCAGTAATACTCTGCCTAAAACACAGAAGAAACGTATCCTTCAATCTGCTCTGCTGTGCGTTTGTTCAGCTAAGTGAGTTAAATCTCTCTTTAGATTCAGGAGTTAGAAACACGTTTCTGGTAAGAGCTGCGTTTGGACATTCCTGAGTGAATGGGAGTATATGCTGTAATGAGAACTATCTGGTTCTAAAACCAAAACAGAGCTATCTAACAGAACAGTTGTCAATGTGTGCATTCAACTTACAGAGTTAAACTCGTGTGTTGAAGGGAAGTCTGGAAAGCTTTCTGTGGAGAATCTCAAAACAGGCATTTCCAGCAGTATTCCGCATATAACGAAATAGCAGTAAAACTCTGCCTAAAACACAGAAGAAACGTATCCTTCAATCTGCTCTGCTGTGTTTGTTCAGCTAAGTGAGTTAAATCTCCCTTTAGATTCAGGAGTTAGAAACACGTTTCTGGTAAGAGCTGCGTTTGGACATTCCTGAGTGAATGGGAATATATGCTGTAATGAGAACTATCTGGTTCTAAAACCAAAACGAAGCTATCTAACAGAACGGTTGTCAATGTGTGCATTCAACTTACAGAGTTAAACTCGTGTGTTGAAGCAAGAGTTTGGAAACGCATTCTGTGGAGAATCGCAAAACAGGCATTTCCAGCAATATTCCTGCATATAACAAAAAAGCAGTAAAATTTTGCCTAAAACACAGAAAAAAGGTATCCTTCAATCTACTCTGCTGTGCGTTTGTTCAGCTAAGTGAGTTAAATCTCCCTTTAGATTCAGGAGTTAGAAACACGTTTCTGGTATAAGCTGCGTTTGGACATTCCTGAGTGAATGGAGTATATGCTGTAATGAGAACTATCTGGTTCTAAAACCAAAACGGAGCTATCTAACAGAACAGTTGTCAATGTGTGCATTCAACTTACAGAGTTAAACTCGTGTTTTGAAGCAGTAGTTTGGAAACGCTTTCTGTGGAGAATCTCAAAACAGGCATTTGCAGCTGTATTCCGCATATAACAAAATAGCACTAAAACTCTGCCTAAAACACAGAAGAAACGTATCCTTCAATCTGCTCTGCTGTGCGTTTGTTCAGCTAAGTGAGTTAAATCTCCTTTAGATTCAGGAGTTAGAAACACGTTTCTGGTAAGAGCTGCGTTTGGACATTCCTGAGTGAATGGGAGTATATGCTGTAATGAGAACTCTCTGGTTCTAAAACCAAAACGGAGCTATCTAACAGAACGGTTGTCAATGTGTGCATTCAACTTACAGAGTTAAACTCGTGTGTTGAAGCAGTAGTTTGGAAACGCTTTCTGTGGAGAATCTCAAAACAGGCATTTCCAGCAGTATTCCGCATATAATGAAATAGCAGTAAAACTCTGCCTAAAACACAGAAGAAACGTATCCTTCAATCTGCTCTGCTGTGCGTTTGTTCAGCTAAGTGAGTTAAATCTCCCTTTAGATTCAGGAGTTAGAAACACGTTTCTGGTAAGAGCTGCGTTTGGACATTCCTGAGTGAATGGGAGTATATGCTGTAATGAGAACTCTCTGCTTCTAAAACCAAAACGGAGCTACCTAACAGAACGGTTGTCAATGTGCATTCAACTTACAGAGTTAAACTCGTGTGTTGAAGGGAAGTCTGGAAACGCTTTCTGTGGAGAATCTCAAAACAGGCATTTCCAGCAGTATTCCGCATATAACGAAATAGCAGTAAAACTCTGCCTCAAACACAGAAGAAACGTATCCTTCAATCTGCTCTGCTGTGCGTTTGTTCAGCTAAGTGAGTTAAATCTCCCTTTAGATTCAGGAGTTAGAAACACGTTTCTGGTAAGAGCTGCGTTTGGACATTTCTCAGTGAATGGGAGTATATGCTGTAATGAGAACTCTCTGGTTCTAAAACCAAAACGGAGCTACCTAACAGAACGGTTGTCAATGTGTGCATTCAACTTACAGAGTTAAACTCGTGTGTTGAAGGGAAGTCTGGAAACGCTTTCTGTGGAGAATCTCAAAACAGGCATTTCCAGCAGTATTCACGCATATAACGAAATAGCAGTAAAACTCTGCCTAAAACACAGAAGAAACGTATCCTTCAATCTGCTCTGCTGTGCGTTTGTTCAGCTAAGTGAGTTAAATCTCCCTTTAGATTCAGGAGTTAGAAACACGTTTCTGGTAAGAGCTGCGTTTGGACATTTCTTAGTGAATGGGAGTATATGCTGTAATGAGAACTCTCTGGTTCTAAAACCAAAACGGAGCTATCTAACAGAACGGTTGTCAATGTGTGCATTCAACTTACAGAGTTAAACTCGTGTGTTGAAGGGAAGTCTGGAAACGCTTTCTGTGGAGATCTCAAAACAGGCATTTCAGCAGTATTCCGCATATAACAAAATAGCAGTAAAACTCTGCCTCAAACACAGAAGAAACATATCCTTCAATCTGCTCTGCTGTGCATTTGTTCAGCTAAGTGAGTTAAATCTCCTTTAGATTCAGGAGTTAGAAACACGTTTCTGGTAAGAGCTGCATTTGGACATTCCTGAGTGAATGGAGTATATGCTGTAAGGAGAACTCTCTGCTTCTAAAACCAAAACGGAGCTATCTAACAGAACGGTTGTCAATGTGTCCATTCAACTTACAGAGTTAAGCTCGTGTGTTGAAGCAGTAGTTTGGAAACGCTTTCTGTGGAGAATCTCAAAACAGGCATTTCCAGCAGTATTCCTGCATATAATGAAATAGCAGTAAAACTCTGCCTAAAACACAGAAGAAACGTATCCTTCAATCTGCTCTGCTGTGCGTTTGTTCAGCTAAGTGAGTTAAATCTCCTTTAGATTCAGGAGTTAGAAACACGTTTCTGGTAAGAGCTGCGTTTGGACATTCCTGAGTGAATGGGAGTATATGCTGTAATGAGAACTATCTGGTTCTAAAACCAAAACGGAGCTATCTAACAGAACGGTTGTCAATGTGTGCATTCAACTTACAGAGTTAAACTCGTGTGTTGAAGCAGTTTGGAAACGCTTTCTGTGGAGAATCTCAAAACAGGCATTTCAGCAGTATTCCGCATATAATGAAATAGCAGTAAAACTCTGCCTAAAACACAGAAGAAACATATCCTTCAATCTGCTCTGCTGTGCGTTTGTTCAGCTAAGTGAGTTAAATCTCTCTTTAGATTCAGGAGTTAGAAACACGTTTCTGGTAAAAGCTGCGTTTGGACATTCCTGAGTGAATGGGAGTATATGCTGTAATGAGAACTATCTGGTTCTAAAACCAAAACGGAGCTATCTAACAGAATGGTTGTCAATGTGTGCATTCAACTTACAGAGTTAAACTCGTGTGTTGAAGCAAGAGTTTGGAAACGCTTTCTGTGGAGAATCTCAAAACAGGCATTTCCAGCAGTATTCCTGCATATAACGAAATAGCAGTAAAACTCTGCCTAAAACACAGAAGAAACGTATCCTTCAATCTGCTCTGCTGTGCGTTTGTTCAACTAAGTGAGTTAAATCTCCTTTAGATTCAGGAGTTAGAAACACGTTTCTGGTAAGAGCTGCGTTTGGACATTCCTGAGTGAATGGGAGTATATGCTGTAATGAGAACTATCTGGTTCTAAAACCAAAACGGAGCTATCTAACAGAATGGTTGTCAATGTGTGCATTCAACTTACAGAGTTAAACTCGTGTGTTGAAGCAGTAGTTTGGAAACGCTTTCTGTGGAGAATCTCAAAACAGGCATTTCCAGCAGTATTCCCACATATAACGAAATAGCAGTAAAACTCTGCCTAAAACACAGAAGAAACGTATCCTTCAATCTGCTCTGCTGTGCGTTTGTTCAGCTAAGTGAGTTAAATCTCCTTTAGATTCAGGAGTTAGAAACACGTTTCTGGTAAGAGCTGCGTTTGGACATTCCTGAGTGAATGGGAGTATATGCTGTAATGAGAACTATCTGGTTCTAAAACCAAAACAGAGCTATCTAACAGAACGGTTGTCAATGTGTGCATTCAACTTACAGAGTTAAACTCGTGTGTTGAAGCAGTAGTTTGGAAACGCTTTCTGTGGAGAATCTCAAAACAGGCATTTCCAGCAGTATTGCCGCATATAACGAAATAGCAGTAAAACTGCCTAAAACACAGAAGAAACGTATCCTTCAATCTGCTCTGCTGTGCGTTTGTTCAGCTAAGTGAGTTAAATCTCCCTTTAGATTCAGGAGTTAGAAACACGTTTCTGGTAAAAGCTGCGTTTGGACATTCCTGAGTGAATGGGAGTATATGCTGTAATGAGAACTATCTGGTTCTAAAACCAAAACGGAGCTATCTAACAGAACGGTTGTCAATGTGTGCATTCAACTTACAGAGTTAAACTCGTGTGTTGAAGCAGTAGTTTGGAAACGCTTTCTGTGGAGAATCTCAAAACAGGCATTTCCAGCAGTATTCCGCATATAACGAAATAGCAGTAAAACTCTGCCTAAAACACAGAAGAAACGTATCCTTCAATCTGCTCTGCTGTGTGTTTGTTCAGCTAAGTGAGTTAAATCTCCCTTTAGATTCAGGAGTTAGAAACACGTTTCTGGTAAGAGCTGCGTTTGGACATTCCTGAGTGAATGGGAGTATATGCTGTAATGAGAACTATCTGGTTCTAAAACCAAAACGGAGCTATCTAACAGAACGGTTGTCAATGTGTGCATTCAACTTACAGAGTTAAACTCGTGTGTTGAAGCAGTAGTTTGGAAACGCTTTCTGTGGAGAATCTCAAAACAGGCATTTCCAGCAGTATTCCCGCATATAACGAAATAGCAGTAAAACTCTGCCTAAAACACAGAAGAAACGTATCCTTCAATCTGCTCTGCTGTGCGTTTGTTCAGCTAAGTGAGTTAAATCTCCTTTAGATTCAGGAGTTAGAAACACGTTTCTGGTAAGAGCTGCGTTTGGACATTCCTGAGTGAATGGGAGTATATGCTGTAATGAGAACTATCTGGTTCTAAAACCAAAACGGAGCTATCTAACAGAATGGTTGTCAATGTGTGCATTCAACTTACAGAGTTAAACTCGTGTGTTGAAGCAGTAGTTTGGAAACGCTTTCTGTGGAGACTCTCAAAACAGGCATTTCCAGCAGTATTCCGCATATAACGAAATAGCAGTAAAACTCTGCCTAAAACACACAAGAAACGTATTTTTCAATCTGCTCTGCTGTGCGTTTGTTCAGCTAAGTGAGTTAAATCTCCCTTTAGATTCAGGAGGTAGAAACACGTTTCTGGTAAGAGCTGCGTTTGGACATTCCTGAGTGAATGGGAGTATATGCTGTAATGAGAACTATCTGGTTCTAAAACCAAAACGGAGCTATCTAACAGAACGGTTGTCAATGTGTGCATTCAACTTACAGAGTTAAACTCGTGTGTTGAAGCAGTTTGGAAACGCTTTCTGTGGAGAATCTCAAAACAGGCATTTCCAGAAGAATTCCCGCATATAATGAAACAGCAGTAAAACTTGGCCTAAAACACAAAAGAAACGTATCCTTCAATCTGCTCTGCTGTGCGTTTGTTCAGCTAAGTGAGTTAAATCTCCCTTTAGATTCAGGAGTTAGAAACACGTTTCTGGTAAGAGCTGCGTTTGGACATTCCTGAGTGAATGGGAGTATATGCTGTAATGAGAACTATCTGGTTCTAAAACAAAAACAAAGCTATATAACAGAACGGTTGTCAATGTGCGCATTCAACTTTCAAAGTTAAGCCCGTGTGTTGAGGCAGTAGTTTGGAAACGTTTTCTGTGGAGAAATCTCAAAACAGGCATTTCCAGCAGTATTCCTGCATATAACGAAATAGCAGTAAAACTCTGCCTAAAACACAGAAGAAACGTATCCTTCAATCTGCTCTGCTGTGCGTTTGTTCAGCTAAGTGAGTTAAATCTCCCTTTAGATTCAGGAGTTAGAAACACTTTTCTGCTTAGAGCTGCGTTTGGACATTCCTGAGTGAATGGGAGTATAGGCTGTAATGAGAACTCTCTGGTTCTAAAACCAAAACGGAGCTATCTAACAGAACGGTTGTCAACGTGTGCATTCAACTTACAGAGTTAAACTCATGTGTTTATGCAGCAGTTTGGAAACGCTTTCTGTGGAGAATCTCAAAACAGGCATTTCCAGCAGTATTCCCGCATATAACGAAATAGCAGTAAAACTCTGCCTAAAACACAGAAGAAACGTATCCTTCAATCTGCTCTGCTGTGCGTTTGTTCAGCTAAGTGAGTTAAATCTCCTTTAGATTCAGGAGTTAGAAACACGTTTCTGGTAACAGCTGCGTTTGGACATTCCTGAGTGAATGGGAGTATATGCTGTAATGAGAACTATCTGGTTCTAAAACCAAAACGGAGCTATCTAACAGAACGGTTGTCAATGTGTGCATTCAACTTACAGAGTTAATCTCGTGTGTTGAAGCAGTAGTTTGGAAACGCTTTCTGTGGAGAATCTCAAAACAGGCATTTCCAGCAGTATTCCGCATATAACAAAATAGCAGTAAAACTCTGCCTAAAACACAGAAGAAACGTATCCTTCAATCTGCTCTGCTGTGCATTTGTTCAGCTAAGTGAGTTAAATCTCCTTTAGATTCAGGAGTTAGAAACACGTTTCTGGTAAGAGCTGCGTTTGGACATTCCTGAGTGAATGGGAGTATATGCTGTAATGAGAACTCTCTGGTTCTAAAACCAAAACGGAGCTATCTAACAGAACGGTTGTCAATGTGTGCATTCAACTTACAGAGTTAAACTCATGTGTTTCTGCAGCAGTTTGGAAACGCTTTCTGTGGAGAATCTCAAAACAGGCATTTCCAGCAGAATTCCGCATATAACGAAATAGCAGTAAAACTCTGCCTAAAACACAGAAGAAACGTATCCTTCAATCTGCTCTGCTGTGCGTTTGTTCAACTAAGTGAGTTAAATCTCCTTTAGATTCAGGAGTTAGAAACACGTTTCTGGTAAAAGCTGCGTTTGGATATTCCTGAGTGAATGGGAGTATATGCTGTAATGAGAACTATCTGGTTCTAAAACCAAAACGGAGCTATCTAACAGAATGGTTGTCAATGTGTACATTCAACTTACAGAGTTAAACTCGTGTGTTGAAGCAGTAGTTTGGAAACGCTTTCTGTGGAGAATCTCAAAACAGGCATTTCCAGCAGAATTCCGCATATAACAAAATAGCAGTAAAACTGCCTCTAAAACACAAAGAAACGTATCCTTCAATCTGCTCTGCTGTGCGTTTGTTCAACTAAGTGAGTTAAATCTCCTTTAGATTCAGGAGTTAGAAACACGTTTCTGGTAAAAGCTGCGTTTGGACATTCCTGAGTGAATGGGAGTATATGCTGTAATGAGAAATATCTGGTTCTAAAACCAAAACGGAGCTATCTAACAGAATGGTTGTCAATGTGTACATTCAACTTACAGAGTTAAACTCATGTGTTTCTGCAGCAGTTTGGAAACGCTTTCTGTGGAGAATCTCAAAACAGGCATTTCCAGCAGAATTCCGCATATAATGAAATAGCAGTAAAACTGCCTCTAAAACACAAAGAAACGTATCCTTCAATCTGCTCTGCTGTGCGTTTGTTCAACTAAGTGAGTTAAATCTCTCTTTAGATTCAGGAGTTAGAAACACGTTTCTGGTAAGAGCTGCGTTTGGATATTCCTGAGTGAATGGGAGTATATGCTGTAATGAGAAATATCTGGTTCTAAAACCAAAACGGAGCTATCTAACAGAATGGTTGTCAATGTGTGCATTCAACTTACAGAGTTAAACTCATGTGTTTATGCAGCAGTTTGGAAACGCTTTCTGTGGAGAATCTCAAAACAGGCATTTCCAGCAGAATTCCGCATATAACAAAATAGCAGTAAAACTGCCTCTAAAACACAGAAGAAACGTATCCTTCAATCTGCTCTGCTGTGCGTTTGTTCAACTAAGTGAGTTAAATCTCCTTTAGATTCAGGAGTTAGAAACACGTTTCTGGTAAAAGCTGCATTTGGATATTCCTGAGTGAATGGGAGCATATGCTGTAATGAGAAATATCTGGTTCTAAAACCAAAACGGAGCTATCTAACAGAATGGTTGTCAATGTGTGCATTCAACTTACAGAGTTAAACTCATGTGTTTATGCAGCAGTTTGGAAACGCTTTCTGTGGAGAATCTCAAAACAGGCATTTCCAGCAGAATTCCGCATATAACGAAATAGCAGTAAAACTGCCTCTAAAACACAGAAGAAACGTATCCTTCAATCTGCTCTGCTGTGCATTTGTTCAACTAAGTGAGTTAAATCTCCTTTAGATTCAGGAGTTAGAAACACGTTTCTGGTAAAAGCTGCGTTTGGATATTCCTGAGTGAATGGGAGCATATGCTGTAATGAGAAATATCTGGTTCTAAAACCAAAACGGAGCTATCTAACAGAATGGTTGTCAATGTGTGCATTCAACTTACAGAGTTAAACTCATGTGTTTCTGCAGCAGTTTGAAACGCTTTCTGTGGAGAATCTCAAAACAGGCATTTCCAGCAGAATTCCGCATATAACAAAATAGCAGTAAAACTGCCTCTAAAACACAAAAGAAACGTATCCTTCAATCTGCCCTGCTGTGCGTTTGTTCAACTAAGTGAGTTAAATCTCCTTAGATTCAGGAGTTAGAAACACGTTTCTGGTAAAAGCTGCGTTTGGATATTCCTGAGTGAATGGGAGTATATGCTGTAATGAGAAATATCTGGTTCTAAAACCAAAACGGAGCTATCTAACAGAATGGTTGTCAATGTGTGCATTCAACTTACAGAGTTAAACTCATGTGTTTATGCAGCAGTTTGAAACGCTTTCTGTGGAGAATCTCAAAACAGGCCTTTCTAGCAGAATTCACTCATAAAACAAAATAGCACAAAAACTGCCTCTAAAACACAAAAGAAATGTATCCTTCATTCTGCCAGGCTGTGCGTTTGTTCAACTAAGTGAGATAAATCTCTCCTTCCATTCAGCAGTTAGAAACACGTTTCTGGTAAAAGCTGCGTTTGGATACTACTGAGTGAATGGGAGCATAGGCTGTAATGAGAAATATCTGGTTATAAAATCAAAACGGAGCTCTCAATCAGAATGGTTGTCAAAGTGTACATTGAACTTACAGTGTTAAACTCATGTGTTTTTTTAGCAGCTTGGAAACGCTTTCTGTGGGGAATCTCAAAACAGGCATTTCTAGAAGGATTCCTGCATTAAATGAAATAGCAGTAAAAATGACTCTAAAACACAAAAGAAACGTATCCTTCAATCTGCCCTACTGTGCGTTTATTCAACTAAGTGAGTTAAACCTCTCTTTAGATACAGGAGTTAGAAACACTTTCTGATAAAAGCTGTGCTTGGATATTTCTGAGTGAATGAAAGCATATGCTGTAATGAGAAATATCTGGTTCTAAAACCAAAACGGAGCTATCTAACAGAACGGTTGTCAATGTGTACATTCAACTTACAGAGTTAAACTCATGTGTTTATGCAGCAGTTTGAAACGCTTTCTGTGGGGAATCTCAAAACAGGCATTTCTAGCAGAATTCCGCATATAACAAAATAGCAGTAAAACTGCCTCTAAAACACAGAAGAAAGCTATCCTTCAATCTGCTCTGCTGTGTGTTTGTTCAACTAAGTGAGTTAAATCTCTCCTTAGATTCAGGAGTTAGAAACACTTTCTGATAAAATATGCGTTTGGATATTCCTGAGTGAATGGGAGTATATGCTGTAATGAGAAATATCTGGTTCTAAAACCAAAACGGAGCTATCTAACAGAATGGTTGTCAATGTGTACATTCAACTTACAGAGTTAAACTCATGTGTTTATGCAGCAGTTTGGAAACGCTTTCTGTGGGGAATCTCAAAACAGGCATTTCTAGCAGAATTCCGCATATAACAAAATAGCAGTAAAATTTCCTCTAAAACACAGAAGAAATGTATCCTTCAATCTGCCCTGCTGTGCGTTTGTTCAACTAAGTGAGTTAAATCTCCTTAGATTCAGGAGTTAGAAACACGTTTCTGGTAAAAGCTGCGTTTGGATATTCCTGAGTGAATGGGAGTATATGCTGTAATGAGAAATATCTGATTCTAAAACCAAAACGGAGCTATCTAACAGAATGGTTGTCAATGTGTGCATTCAACTTACAGAGTTAAACTCATGTGTTTATGCAGCAGTTTGGAAACGCTTTCTGTGGAGAATCTCAAAACAGGCATTTCTAGCAGAATTCCGCATATAACAAAATAGCAGTAAAACTGCCTAAAACACAGAAGAAACGTATCCTTCAATCTGCCCTGCTGTGCGTTTGTTCAACTAAGTGAGTTAAATCTGTTCTTAGATTCAGGAGTTAGAAACACGTTTCTGGTAAAAGCTGCATTTGGATATTCCTGAGTGAATGGGAGCATATGCTGTAATGAGAAATATCTGGTTCTAAAACCAAAACAGAGCTATTTAACAGAATGGTTGTCAATGTGCATTCAACTTACAGAGTTAAACTCATGTGTTTCTGCAGCAGTTTGGAAACGCTTTCTGTGGAGAATCTCAAAACAGGCATTTCTAGCAGAATTCCGCATATAACAAAATAGCAGTAAAACTGCCTCTAAAACACAAAAGAAACGTATCCTTCAATCTGCTCTGCTGTGCGTTTGTTCAACTAAGTGAGTTAAATCTCCTTTAGATTCAGGAGTTAGAAACACGTTTCTGGTAAAAGCTGCGTTTGGATATTCCTGAGTGAATGGGAGTATATGCTGTAATGAGAAATACCTGGTTCTAAAACCAGAATGGAGCTATCTAACAGAATGGTTGTCAACGTGTCCATTAAACTTACAAAGTTAAACTCATGTGTTTATGCAGCAGTTTGGAAACGCTTTCTGTGGAGAATCTCAAAACAGGCATTTCCAGCAGAATTCCGCATATAACAAAATAGCAGTAAAACTGCCTCTAAAACACAAAAGAAAAGAATTCTTCAATCTGCTCTCCTGAGCATTTGCTCAACGAATTGAGTTAAATAGTTTCTTAGATTCAGGAGTTAGAAGAACGTTTCTAGTAAAAGCTGCGCTTCAATATTCCTGAGTGAATGGGAGTATAGGCTGTAATGAGAAATATCTGGTTCTAAAACCAAAACGGAGCTTTCTAAGAGAATGGCTGTCAATGTGTACATTCAACTTACAGAGTTAAACTCATGTGTTTTTGCTGCAATGTGGAAACGCTTTCTGTGGGGAATCTCAAAATAGGCATTTCTAGCAGAATTCCCGCATATTACGAAATAGCAGTAAAACTGCCTCTAAAACACAAAAGAAACGTATCCTTCAATCTGCTCTGCTGTGTTTGTTCAACTAAGTGAGTTAAATCTCTTTAGATTCAGGAGTTAGAAACACGTTTCTGGTAAAAGCTGCGTTTGGATATTCCTGAGTGAATGGGAGTATATGCTGTAATGAGAAATATCTGGTTCTAAAACCAAAACGGAGCTATCTAACAGAATGGTTGTCAATGTGTACATTCAACTTACAGAGTTAAACTCATGTGTTTATGCAGCAGTTTGAAACGCTTTCTGTGGAGAATCTCAAAACAGGCATTTCCAGCAGAATTCCGCATATAACAAAATAGCAGTAAAACTGCCTCTAAAACACAGAAGAAACGTATCCTTCAATCTGCTCTGCTGTGTTTGTTCAACTAAGTGAGTTAAATCTCCTTAGATTCAGGAGTTAGAAACACTTTCTGATAAAATATGCGTTTGGATATTCCTGAGTGAATGGGAGCATATGCTGTAATGAGAAATATCTGGTTCTAAAACCAAAACGGAGCTATCTAACAGAATGGTTGTCAATGTGTGCATTCAACTTACAGAGTTAAACTCATGTGTTTATGCAGCAGTTTGAAACGCTTTCTGTGGAGAATCTCAAAACAGGCATTTCTAGCAGAATTCCGCATATAACAAAATAGCAGTAAAATTTCCTCTAAAACACAGAAGAAACGTATCCTTCAATCTGCCCTGCTGTGCGTTTGTTCAACTAAGTGAGTTAAATCTCTTTAGATTCAGGAGTTAGAAACACGTTTCTGGTAAAAGCTGTGTTTGGATATCCCTGAGTGAATGGGAGCATATGCTCTATTGAGAAATATCTGATTCTAAAACCAAAACGGAGCTATCTAACAGGATGGTTATGAATGTGTGCATTTAACTTACAGAGTTCAACTCATACGTTTAGCAGCAGTTTGGGAACTCTCTCTGTGGCGAATCTCAAAACAGGCATTTCTAGCAGAATTCCGCATAAAATAAAATAGCAGTAAAACTGCCTCTAAAACACAAAAGAAACGTATCCTTCAATCTGCCCTGCTGTGCGCTTGTTCAACTAAGTGAGTTAAATCTGTTCTTAGATTCAGGAGTTAGAAACACGTTTCTGATAAAAGTTGAGCTTGGATATTCTTGAGTGAATGGGAGCATATGCTGTAATGAGAAATATCTGGTTCTAAAACCAAAACGGAGCTATCTAACAGAACGGATGTCAATGTTTACATTCAACTTACAGAGGTAAACTCATGCGTTTATGCAGCATTTTGGGAACGCTTTCTCTGGGGAATCTCAAAACAGGAATTTCTAGCAGAATTCCCGCATATAACAAAACACCAGTAAAACTGCCTCTAAAACACAAGAGAAACGTATCCTTCAATCTGCCTTGCTGTGAGTTTGTTCAACTAATTGAATTAAATCTCTCCTTAGATTCAGGAGTTAGAAACACTTCTGATAAAATATGCGTTTGGATATTCCTGAGTGAATGGGAGCATATGCTGTAATGAGAAATATCTGGTTCTAAAACCAAAACGGAGCTATCTAACAGAATGAATGTCAATGTGTACATTCAACTTACACAGTAAAACCCATGCATTTATTCAGCAGTTTGGGAATGGTTTCTGTGGGGAATCTCAAAGCAGGCATTTTTAGCAGAATTCCCGCATATAACAAAAAGCAGTAAAATTTCCTCTAAAACAGTGAAGGAACATATCCTTCAATCTGCCCTGCTGTGCGTTTGTTCAACTAAGTGAGTTAAATCTCTCCTTAGATTCAGGAGTTAGAAACACGTTTCTGGTAAAAGCTGTGTTTGGATATCCCTGAGTGAATGGGAGCATATGCTCTATTGAGAAATATCTGATTCTAAAACCAAAACGGAGCTATCTAACAGGATGGTTATGAATGTGTGCATTTAACTTACAGAGTTCAACTCATACGTTTAGCAGCAGTTTGGGAACTCTCTCTGTGGCGAATCTCAAAGCAGGCATTTTTAGCAGAATTAATACATATAATAAAATAGCAGAAAAACTTCCTCTAAAACACAAAAGAAACGTATCCTTCCATCTGCCCTGCTGTGCGCTTGTTCAACTAAGTGAGTTAAATCTGTTCTTAGATTCAGGAGTTAGAAACACGTTTCTGATAAAAGTTGAGTTTGGATATTCTTGAGTGAATGGGAGCATATGCTGTAATAAGAAATATTTGGTTCTAAAACCAAAACAGAGCTATTTAACAGAATGGTTGTCAATGTGTACATTCAACTTACAGAGTTAAACTCATGTGTTTCTGAAGCACTTCAGAAACGCTTTCTGTGGGGAATATCAAAACAGGCATTTCTAGCAGAATTCCCCCATATAACAAAATAGCAGTAAAACTGCCTCTAAAACACTAAAAGAACATATCATTCAATCTGCCATGCTGTGCGTTTGTTCAACTAAGTGAGTTAAATCTCACCTTTGATTCAGGAGATAGAAACACGTTTCTGCTAAAAGCTGCATATTGATATTCCTGAGAGAATGGGAGCATATGTTGTAATAAAATATCTGGTCCTAAAACCAAAAGGGAGGTATAACAGAATGGTGGTGAATGTGTCCATTCAACTTACAGAGTTAAACTCATGCATTTATGCAGCATTTTTGGAAGGCTTTCTGTGGGGAATCACAAAACAGGCATTTCTAGCAGAATTTCCGCATATAACAAAACACCAGTAAAGCCCCCTCTAAAACACAAGAGAAACGTATCCTTCAATCTGCCCTGCTGTGCATTTTTTCACGTAAGTGATTTCAATCGCTCCTTAGATTCAGGAGCTAGAAACACGTTTCTGGTAAAAGCTGCATTTGGATATTCCGGAGTGTATGGGAGCATACGCTGTAATAAAAAAATATGTGGTTCTAGAACCAGAACGGAGCTATTTAACAGAATGTTTTTCAATTTGTGCATTAAAATTACAGAGTTAAACTCATGCATTTATTCAGCAGTTTGGGAACACATTCTAAGGCGAATCTCAAAACAGGCATTTCTAGCAGAATTCCCGCATATAACAAAATAGGAGTAAAACTGCCTCTAAAACACAAGAGAAACATATCCTTCCATCTACCTGGCTGTTCCTTTGTTCAATAAAGTGAGTTAAATATCTTTTTGGAGGAGGGAGGCAAGATGGCATCATAGAGGTGACTCAGGATTGCAGCTCTCAGTGAAGGCGCAGAGGGTGAGTCCTAGCCGAATTCTCGGATGTTCCTTTTATGCTCACAGAGCGTTGAAAGTCCCAGGTGTCAGAGAGACTCGGGATGCTAGCAACTGGCTAACGCAGCCAGCTCCCGCCGCCTCTTCGGCCGGCGCCGCAGCGGGACCCGGCGCGGAACTCACTGGTCTGGGTGCCCTGTTAAACCGGCAATCTGAGATTTGGAAGGGCAGATCGATATGTCCATCTGATTGAATGGGACTTGGACAATGAGCCAGACCAGGAGTTTCCTGGGAAGCGTGATCTGAGTGGGGGTAGTGGGCAGCGGCACGGGAGATCGCACGGATCCCAGTGCCCTATAGGCAGGCTCCTGGGGCGCCAGCGAGAGAGTCGACCTTTCAGCTTGGGGAGAGGGAGAGAGAGAGAGAGGATGGACGCTGAGGCAGGGAGCTGGGTGATCAAGCTCGGCGGGTCCCACTCTCACGGGGACAAGCAGGGCGGCGACTGGAGGTGCTTGGGGCTGAGAGTTTTGCTGCCGGCATCTAGAACGTTGCAGCCCGGTTAGGGAGGGGCGTCCACCATTGCTGAGGAAGTGCACCCCCACTTAAGTACCGCCCAGGACTGACGCAGCCTGCCGTAGCCGAGGCAACCTGCCATAACAGAGAGACTCCGCCAGGCAGCAACAGGGCAGACCCGCGCTAGTAGGTCAGAGCCCCGGCAGGCAAATAGTGAATAGACTGCCACCTAGTGGGGCAGGACAGTGCAACAGATACTCACAAAGAAAGCCCCAACTCCCTGAGGCAGAGCATGTAAGGGTGAAAAAAAAGAGTGGTGTTTTATGAGTTCTATTGCAGCAGACATAAACAACCTCCCAACAACCCGGAATGAACAGCGGAGCACACAGCTCAGCATTGGAGCTCCTATAAAGCACAGACTGTCTCCTCAAGCAGCTCCCTGACCCCCTATATATCCAAGGAGTCACCCCAGAAAAGGACTAATCAGACTGACATTTTGCTGGCATCATTCTGGAACAAGGGCAGCAGAAGAAGAAACTGGTATTATCCCTCATTGTTCTGCAGCGGCTGCAGGTATACCCCAGACAAGCAGGGCCTGGAGTGGACCTCAGCACTCATACAGCAGAGAGGATAGATCATTAGAGGGAAAACTAAGTAACAGAAATACTTCATCATCAACAATCTCAGTGTCCACAGTGAGACCCAATTGAAAAATCAGTCAATACTAAGACGACAGGCAGATAAATCCATAAAGATGGGAAGAAACCAGCGCAAAAAGGAGGAAAGCACACAAAACCAAAACACCTCACCTCCAAAAAAGGACCAAAACTCCTCACCAGCAAGGGAACAAAGCTGGACGGAGAATGAATGTGACGAAATGACAGAATCAAACTTCAGAAAGTGGATAATGAGAAACTTCAGTGAGCTAAAGGAACATGTTCTAAACCAGTGCAAAAAAACTAAGAACCTTGAAAAAAGATTCGAGGAATTGATAACAAGAATGGACAACTTAGAGAGGAAAATGAATGAATTGAAGGAGCTGAAAAACACAACACAAGAACTTCTCGCAAAGCATGCACAAGTTTCAACAGCCGAATTGACCAAGCTGAAGAAAGAATATCAGAAGTTGAAGATCAACTCAATGAAATAAAACGAGAAACCAAGATTAAAGAAAAAAGCACAAAAGGGAATGAACAAAATCTCCAAGAAATGTGAGACTATGTGAAGAGACCCAACCTACGTTTGATAGGTGTACCAGAATGTGACGAAGAGAATGAATCCAAGCTGGAAAACAC
>JAKFGQ010000483.1:0-12500 GCA_021498475.1 Saguinus midas | reverse complement strand
GCGACGAGCGGCGCTCGGTCCCCACCGCGGGGACCGGCGGAACCCTCTTTCCCCATCACCGAGGAGGAAGAGGGGACTCTGCCTACACACGAGCGAATCCGATCGCTACGGCAGCGCTACCACAACGCAGAGAGAGGCGGCGGGCCGGGGGGAGTACGGTACCCCAAGGCACACCTCTCGGATCGCTAGAGAAGGCTTTCTCGCCGAGGGCGGGTCACGCTCCCACACACCCACCGGTCGCCCCTCATCGGGCCGCCCACGGAGACGCTCGGGGACACCCGGGGAAGGGAGGGGGATGCGGTCTACGGCGAGAGGAGGAAAACCCGAGGCGCCCTCAACCCCGCGTGGGTGAGGGGCGCGCCTCGCTCGACCGCCTCGACGACACCCCCCCCGACGAGCTGAACTCCTCCTCGGGACCCACACGCAGACCCCGCGGCGGCAACCGGAGGAAGGGGCCCCGGGGTTGGGAACGACACCACCGCTCGGCCTCGGGCACCTGAGGGACAACCCGGGCGATCCAGGAGCACCGCAAAGGCCCAAGCGGAGCTAACGCTCGCGCCGCCCCGGCGAGGGCAGCACGACGGGCCATCGGGACAAGACCCCCACCGCCGCGGAGAGGGGTCGCCCACGCAACACAACAACCGCACGAGGCGACAGCGAGGGATGCCTGCCACGTCAGAGGACCCCGCCGGCCCCCACCAGGCAGAGAACGGGGGAGCACAGCGAGGTCGGGCCGGATTCCGTACCCCTGCGCTCCTGACACAAACCCCACGGGCGGGGCAGAGGAGAGGCGAGAGGCCCCCGCGGGCGGGACGAGAAGAGCGGTCCCATTCGCCACGAATGTCCGTCCTCGCCTGCCGCGGCCCGGTCGCGGCCCGGGAGAGCGTGATGTCACCACATCGATCAGAATAGACCCAGAGCGGGCCGAAGAGGTCAACCTCGACAAAGCCACGGAGCCGACGGGCCCGTGGTCGGCCACACCCGCTCTGGGGAAGGGACGGCGGACAACCCCAGGGGAGAGGAGAGCGCCTGACACGCACGGCACGGAGCCAACGGGGTGGGGTTGTCGCGACCGCCCCAGGTGCCCGCAGCGGGGAGCGCACACGCAGGCAGACCGGAGCCCGCCCGCACTGGCCTTTCCCCGCCACACCCGGGTGGGTCAGAGGAGACCCGGGCCCAGGGCGGCACCAGGGAGCCGGGACACTCAGACGGACGCGTGGGAGGTAAGGCACGCGGGCCCCAGCCGGCGGCTCAACCGAGAGCAAGGCCGGCTAGCCAGGTCACCGGTAGACCAGAGATCCCCCACACAGCCAGAGGCCCGACCTCTCCAGCGACGGGTCGCCAGAGGACAGCGTGTCAGCAATAACCCGGTGGCCCGAAATGACAACTCAGAGTGAAAGATACACCCCGCCCAGGGAGCAGGGGGTCTAGTCACTGGCCACGCCGCTGACTCAGAAACGTGTGACACGGACATCTGTCCCCAAAAAGGCCACCATCACAGCCAGACACGGAGCACCCAGGCCTGTCTGGTCGACCCCAAGACACACACACACACACACACACACACACACACACACACACACACACAGGCACACGCACACGGGCAGCAGCGGGACCGGGGACGCCCTCCGGGCCACCGGTGCCACGCAGGGGCCGGCCCGTGCCTTCAGAGCGAGACTCTTCTGGCCGTCCCCTCACACGCGAGGAACACACGACAAACGAGGGACCGAAGGCGCTCAACGACCACTCTCCGACCACGAACGCGGACTCGGAAGAAAAGCGTCACAGCAAAGGGACTGCGGCCAGGCGTGGCACCCCGGGAGGTTGGAGCAGGGCGGCCACCGACTTCCCACAGGGACTCGGAAAAGAAATTCGGCGGGTGCCCCTGACGGCCAGGGCCCGCGCAGGCCCGCGACAGGGCCGGGGAATGGCGTCCCCGCGGGTCGCGGGTCGGGCCTCGGGAGCTACGGCGTTCTGGTCGACCAGCCCGGCAGCCCCGACACCGCTCGGGCCTGGAAACCGGCGACAGCCTGCCCCACATAGCCCTGCACGCCCGAGCCCTGACTCACAAGTGACTCGCCAGAGCTCTGGCGCCACAGGAAAATCCCCGCTGACGGCCGCAGGCTTTCCGGAGCAATGACTAGCTCACAGCGGGGACAGTCTCCTCCCTCGGCAGCTGTCACCGGAGCTCCAGAAGCCAAGAAAACTATATAAAAGCGGCCGCCAGATGGAGCCCGACAACCGGCGACGACCAGGTCCCCAAACCTGTCACCGAGAGAGATCCAGATGGCAGGGAGGCCGGCGGACGGCAAAACCGAAACCGTGAGTCGAGAAAGTCTTGCCGAGGCGGAACACAGCCCCTCCACCCCAACCCCACAGAAACCGTCCCCCAAACGTGTCTCCGCGTAGACCGAGACAGGCTCAAAAGACAAGCCCATGACGTGCGAGTGTTTGGACATGCATCTCGGAGGGAGAAAGAACACACAGGACTCGGTCGCGAGTCGTTCAGGTGACAGAGAGACACAGAATGAGGACACTTTCACTATCCACGCCGCGGGGGCGGGATAGGGAGGAGGGAGGGAGGGAGGGAGGAAGGGAGGGGATAGAAAAAGAGACACGTGGAGGAAGGAAGGAGGGAACAAAGAAAGCAGGGTGGGGGAAGGAAGGAGATGGAGAAAACAGAATTTTAAAAATCTGGAGAAAATATATGATGAAAGAGAGTCGGCTAATGAAGAAAGATGAAAAAGAGAAAGAATGAGGAAAGAGATGAAGGAAAGAAGAGCGAAAGAGAGGGAAAAAGAAGTATAAAAGACAAAAAAAGAAAGAAAAAAGGAAAGGAACAGAAAAATGGAAAGAAGGAAAAGAGGAAGGAGGGAAACAAAGAGAAAAAAAAACAAAGAAAGAAGAAAGGAAGACGGAAAGAAGAGGTTAATGCCCTATTCGGCATTAGACCCCACCTGCAGCCACGTAAAAATCTAAAAAAAAAAAAAAAAGGAAAGAACAAAGTAAGGAAGGAAGGAAGGGAGTGCGAGAAGAAAGAAAGAAAGACAGAAAATAGACAAAATGAAATTTTGTGCAAAACATAATCCGGCCTGGCGATAGAGCTAGGCTCCATCTCGAAAGAAAGACAGAGAGACTGAGAAAAAGGAAGAGCAAGCAAGCAAGAAAGAAAGATAGACAGAAAGACAGAGAGAAAAAAAGAAAGAAAGAGCAAGAGAGCGAGAGCGAGAGCGAGAGCAAGAAAGAAAGAAGGAAGGAAGGAAGGAAGGAAGGAAGGAAGGAAGGAAGGAAGGAAAGAAGGAAGGAAAGAAGGAAGGAAAGAAAGAAACACAGAGAGAGGCCGGGGGCAAGGTGGCTCATGCCTGTCATCCCAGCACTTTGGGAGGCCGAGGCGGGTGGATCACAGGGTCAGCAGTTGGAGACCAGCCTGGCCAAAATGTTGAAACCCCGTCTCTACTAAAAAGACAAAAATTAGCTGGGCGCAGTGGCACGCGGCTGTAATCCCCGCCACTCAGGAGGCTGAGGCAGGAGAATCGCTTGAACCCGGGAGGCGGAGGTCGCCGTGAGCCGAGACCGCACCATCACAAGACTCCAGCCTGGGTGACACAGTAAGACTCTGTCTCAAAAGAAAAAGAGAAAGAAAAGAAAAGAATTAAAAAAATTAAACACACAAGAAACACAGAAACAACGAAAGAAACACGGGAACAACAAACGAAACACAGAAACAACAAAGGGGACAAACAAGAAGGAAAGAACTGGAAAAGGCAATTAGGAAGAGAGAACCAAAAGGAGAAAGGATAGAAAGATTTCTTTTTAATAAATACTCTAAAAGCATAGTAAGGCCCAGGGAGGGGCTGCGACACACCTTCCACCTTACGAATACGTTGGCCAGGAAAATTAAAATACCACACGTAACGTAACTGTTAAAAGTGACCACGAGCCGGGCGCGGTGGCTCACGCCTGTCATCCCAGCACTCTCGGGGGGCTGAGGCGGGTGGGCCACCTGAGGTCAGGAGTCCAAGACCAGGCCGGCCAACATGGTGAAAACCCGTCTCTGCTAAAAATACAAATACAAATAATAAATAAATAAATAAATAAATAAATAAATAAATGAAAACACAAATAAAAAATTCTTTAATTTTAATGCTCAAAGAAATAGAGAAATTCTCCGGACGTGGTGGCGCATGCCTGTAACCCCAGCCACTCAGGAGGCTGAGGCAGGAGAATCCCTTGAGTCCGGGAGGCGGAGGTGGCCGTGAGCCGAGATGGCACCATCGCACTCCAGCCTAGGTGACAGAGTGAGACTCTGTCTCAAAAGAAAAAAAAAATTGACTATAAGGGCCTGGGTCAGGGTGGTTGAGTGAGTTTAACTAGGGAGGGAGGGAGGGGCGGTGGTTGGGGAGAGGGAGAGAGGGCTAGAGGGGGAGAGGGTGGGAGAGAGATGGGGGAGAGAGAGAGAAGAGAGAGAGAGAGAGAGAGACAGAGAGACAGAGACAGAGACAGAGACAGAGACAGAGACAGAGAGGAGGGGGGATATGCCTGAGTGGAAGGAGAGAAACCGAGGGGAGCAGGAGGGGACACAAAGAGGAAGGGGAAGGGACGGAGGCACAGTAGGTTATTCTAGAATGTTTTCAAGCCTGGGGTGGGGTGGGCACGGAGGGCAACTCAGGAAACAAGCCGACTCCAGCAATGACACCTAATTCATTATTGCTGGAATCGCTGCCTTGAAAGGGGGGCACGGCATGCTTCTTCCTCCACACTCATTCGATGATTTCTGGGAAACGCCATTTACTAGCACACTCTTGGCATCTACCTGCTTTCACTACATCTGGGGAGAATCAGGAATGTCCCCACTAACGACAAGGCCTAAAGTGGAACTGTCATCCGTAAAACCCAGGCAGAAGGGTCCAGATGGGTTAAGAAAGAAAGGGAAACCACGGATCAAAGAGAAGAACAATCGGGCCCAGCCGGGGTCTCCAGGGGTCGTCTGGGCAACGAGGGAGTCGGGGTGGGGACGGATGGACCAAGGGAGGGCGGGCGGGCCTCCAAGAGGGGTGAGGTGGGGAGGTGAGGCTCGGGCGTGGGGCGGGAGAGGGCGGGTAGCGGAGAGAAGCCACAATCGCTCCTGACTGTGGGCGTAGCACGCACGCACGCACGCACGCACGCACGCACGCACGCACGCACGCACGCACGCACGCACGCACGCACGCACGCACGCACGCACGCACGCACGCACGCACGCACGCACGCACGCACGCACGCACGCACGCACGCACGCACGCACGCACGCACGCACGCACGCACGCACGCACGCACGCACGCACGCACGCACGCACGCACGCACGCACGCACGCACGCACGCACGCACGCACGCACGCACGCACGCACGCACGCACGCACGCACGCACGCACGCACGCACGCACGCACGCACGCACGCACGCACGCACGCACGCACGCACGCACGCACGCACGCACGCACGCACGCACGCACGCACGCACGCACGCACGCACGCACGCACGCACGCACGCACGCACGCACGCACGCACGCACGCACGCACGCACGCACGCACGCACGCACGCACGCACGCACGCACGCACGCACGCACGCACGCACGCACGCACGCACGCACGCACGCACGCACGCACGCACGCACGCACGCACGCACGCACGCACGCACGCACGCACGCACGCACGCACGCACGCACGCACGCACGCACGCACGCACGCACGCACGCACGCACGCACGCACGCACGCACGCACGCACGCACGCACGCACGCACGCACGCACGCACGCACGCACGCACGCACGCACGCACGCACGCACGCACGCACGCACGCACGCACGCACGCACGCACGCACGCACGCACGCACGCACGCACGCACGCACGCACGCACGCACGCACGCACGCACGCACGCACGCACGCACGCACGCACGCACGCACGCACGCACGCACGCACGCACGCACGCACGCACGCACGCACGCACGCACGCACGCACGCACGCACGCACGCACGCACGCACGCACGCACGCACGCACGCACGCACGCACGCACGCACGCACGCACGCACGCACGCACGCACGCACGCACGCACGCACGCACGCACGCACGCACGCACGCACGCACGCACGCACGCACGCACGCACGCACGCACGCACGCACGCACGCACGCACGCACGCACGCACGCACGCACGCACGCACGCACGCACGCACGCACGCACGCACGCACGCACGCACGCACGCACGCACGCACGCACGCACGCACGCACGCACGCACGCACGCACGCACGCACGCACGCACGCACGCACGCACGCACGCACGCACGCACGCACGCACGCACGCACGCACGCACGCACGCACGCACGCACGCACGCACGCACGCACGCACGCACGCACGCACGCACGCACGCACGCACGCACGCACGCACGCACGCACGCACGCACGCACGCACGCACGCACGCACGCACGCACGCACGCACGCACGCACGCACGCACGCACGCACGCACGCACGCACGCACGCACGCACGCACGCACGCACGCACGCACGCACGCACGCACGCACGCACGCACGCACGCACGCACGCACGCACGCACGCACGCACGCACGCACGCACGCACGCACGCACGCACGCACGCACGCACGCACGCACGCACGCACGCACGCACGCACGCACGCACGCACGCACGCACGCACGCACGCACGCACTCCACGCACGCACTCACACGCCGCCATATCATATCCCGCAGTATAGCAGAGTTCATACGGTGATAGCGAGAGGGCCCACGCTATCTATTTTCTTTTCTAGTAACAAAGAAAAGCGGCCGGGCCCGCGGCCCGCGCCCGCCCCCAGCACTCCGGTAGTCAGAGGCAGAGGCGGGCGGGTCACCTGAGGTCAGGAGTTCCAAACCAGCCCGGTCAACATGGCGAAACCACTGCCTCTAGGCCCTCGAAAGGCCGAGGCAGGAGAATCGCTGGAACTCGGGAGGTGGAGGTCCCAGTGAGCCGAGACCTCACCACCGACTGCACCTCAGCCTGGGCGACAGAGCAAGACTCCCGGGGAAAGGAAAGAAAGGGAAAAAATTCGCTTCCTCTTTAGGTGACCATGCACCATTACACGACACAGAGAGCTCGGAAGGTGTACGGGCTCTGACGCCTCCGTAATTTTGAGTCGGTCTGGCGATATTTTCCAGGCCTTCCGCTTCCGTAAGCGGTCACAGAAATAAAAACTCCTCCTTTCCCAATTCGTCTTCAGCTCATCATCAGGCCACAAGAATAAGCAGCCCGACCCTCCCGTTTGGTCCCGGAGCAATTGCACTCCAGCCCGGTCCACAGAGCGAGCGAGCGGGATCTCTGTCTCAGAAGAAAACAATTAAAAAGAAGGAAGATAATCAGCCGGGCGTTTTGTGGTCGTGTTGCGTCCGGCACCCGCCCAGGTTTCTAGGCCCGGCTCCTCAGGAGGCCGAGGCAGGAGGATCCTCTAAGCCCACCAGTCAGTTCAAGGTCACGGGACCCGCGACCAGCCTGGCCGACACAGGAGAGACCCCGCCTTTAAAAACACACGGACGCATGGACGGAGGGACGTCAGAGAAGACATACAAGGAGGTGGCGGAGCACGGAAGGCTCCGCCTTCCTAAAGGCCATCCGCTTGAGCTAGCCACCATTCCGAATCACAGCGGAGGCCTCGAGGGTTTCAGAGCAAGGCCCTGCCTCATCTGTGGCACCCGACCGCCTGTAAACATTTCCAAAAGCGACTGCTCGCTCGCTCGCTCGCTCGCTCGCTCATTCATTTCATAGGCACACGCCGACAGCCCCAGCTGAGACTTCATCTCAAATAAACAACACGCACGTAAGTGAATAAATCAACGCCAAAAGGAAAACGCAAGGAAACGGCGCAGCACGGGAAACTCCACCTTTTCTAAACACCAGAGCAGATACGCGGTACCATCAGGTACAGACGCTGGCCGCTTTGAATCTGTCGCCACCGTGCCAAATCGGCACCGAAGAGCGCTGCTTCCGAGCCGCCGCCGCCATCGTCAAGCATAACAGCGGAGTCACGACCACATAGGCATCTCCTGACCCACCGCCGTGTTTGTACTGTCACGAGCCGGGCCGGAGAACAAGCGGGCATTCAGCAAAGCACTCATCTTACATTCCTCGGTCTCCCGTGTCTCTCGTGAAACCTACAAAACTCAAGAGTCCTTTCTCTGTCCCCCCCCCCCCCCCACCCCAACGCCAACCGCCGACAGAGTACCAAAATAGAAGAATGGTGAACACATGTTTCGCAACAAGGAGGAAAAACAGCAAAGCGAAAGTCTCAGGGGTTTGTGGTACAGAATGAAGAGACTCTTTCAGAATCCACAGAAAGACACACACATGGAGGGATGGAAAGAAACAAGTAAAGAAAACAGAAAGAGAGTAAGGAAGATAAAGAACAGGGTGGGCACGGTGGCTCACGCCTGTCATCCCAGCACTTTGGGAGGCCGAGGTGGGTGGATCACCTGAGGTCAGGAGTTCAAGACCAGCCTGTCCATCGTGGTGAAACGCCATCTTTACATAAAAAAAAATCAATAAAGGGAAGATAAAGAACAAGAAATACAAAGAAAGAGAGAGAGAGAGACAGAGATGAAAAGGGAAGAAAGATGAAAAAGAAAATAGAAAGAGAAGCAGAAAGATAAAGATAATGAGAAATGAAAGTAGGGAGAAAGGAAGAGAAAAAAGTAAAAGAATGAGGCTGGGTGTGGTGGCTCATGCCAGTAATCCAAGTACTTTGGAGGCCAAGGCGGGCAGATCACCTGAGGTCGGGAGTTCAAGACCAGCCTGACCAACATGGTGAAACCCCATCCTTTATTTTAAAAAATAAATAAGTAAATAAAAGAAAAGGAAGAAAGGGGAAAGAGAGGGAGGGGAGAGAGAGAGAGAGAGAGAGAGAGAGAGAGAGAGAGAGAGAGAGAGAGAGAAACAGAGAGAAAAGAAGAATGAAAGAAGTAGAAAGAGGGCAGTGAACCATGGCTCATGCCTATAACCCCAACACTTTGGGAGACTTAGGTGGAAGAATCACTTGAGCCCAGGAGTTTGAGACCAGCCCTGGCAACACAGCGAGTCCCCACTTGTACTAAAAATCAAAACAATTAAAAGTTAGCCGGTCGTGGTGGCTCAAGCCAGCACGGTAATACCAGCACATTGGGAGGCCGAGGCGGTGGATCACGAGGTCAACAGATCGAGACCATCCTGGTCAACATGGTGAAACCCGTCTCTACGAAAAATACAAAAATTGCTCTCGGGCGGCCCTGGCTAGGGAGGCGAGTTGCATGTGTCGCTCAGCTAGCGATAGCGGCGGAGCAGAGCCGGCGTGGCCTGTGCGACCGCCTGGATTTGTGAAATGGCTGCTGATATTTCTGAATCCAGCGGGCTGATTGCAAAGGAGACCCAAGGAACAGTGCCAAGTTAGATGCCGATTACCCACTTCGAGTCCTTTATTGTGGAGTCTGTTCGTTACCAACAGAGTACTGTGAATGTATGCCTGATGTTGCTAAATGTAGACAATGGTTGGAGAAGAATTTTCCAAATGAATTTGCAAAACTTACTGTAGAAAATTCACCCAAACAAGAAACTGGAATTAGTGAGGGTCAAGGAACAGCAGGGGAAGAAGAAGAGAAGAAAAAACAGAAGAGAGGTGGACGGGGTCAAATAAAACAAAAAAAGAAGACTGTACCACAAAAGGTTACTATAGCCAAAATTCCCAGAGCAAAAAAGAAATATGTGACAAGAGTGTGTGGCCTTGCAACTTTTGAAATTGATCTTAAAGAACCACAAAGATTTTTTGCTCAGAAATTCTCCTGTGGTGCCTCAGTAACAGGGGATGATGAAATTATCATTCAGGGAGACTTTACAGGTGACATAATTGATGCTATTCAGGAAAATGGCCAGAGGTAGATGATGACAGCATCGAAGATCTTGGAGAAGTGAAGAAGTGAATTTGAAAATTTGTATTTAATGGCCTGAACTGAGAGTCGATATGGCCAAAGGGAGAGAGGCCTTTAATATATATATATATATATATTCATTCTACAGTGAAACTGTAGACTGCCCTCGTCCTTGGCATTTTCACTGTTCTGTACAAGACTGCTTGCTTTTTTATTGCCAAAGTCAAATAAACAGGGGAGACTGTCATTGCTTATACATGAATAGAATTTAGTCAAATAAAAATTTCTGGGGTCATTTGGTACTGACTTTCTCTCTCTCTCTCTCTCTCTCTCTCTCTCTCTGAGACGGAGTTTCACTTTGTTACCCAGCCTGGAGTGCAATGGCGCGATCTCGGCTCACCACAACCTCCGCCTCCTGGGTTCAGGCACCTCCTACCTCAGCCCCTGAGTAGCTGGGATTACAGGCACGCACCACCATGCCCAGCTAATTTTTGTATCTTTAGTAGAGACGGGTTTCACCATTTTGACCAGGATGGTCTCGATATCTCGACCTCGTGATCCACCTGCCTCGGCCTCCCAATGTGCTGGGATTACAGGCTTGAGCCACCGCGTCCGGCTTTTTTTTTTTTTGAGATGGAGTTTCATACTGTCGCCCAGCTGGAGTGCAGTGGTGCAATCTCGGCTCACTCTAACTTTTGCCTCCCGGGTTCAAGCGATCCTCCTGCCTCCGCCTTCCAAGTAGCTGGGATTACAGGCACCCACCACCATGCCTGGCTAATTTTTGTATTTTTAGTAGCGCTTGGGGTTTCACCGTGTTGGCTGATCTCCAACTCCTGACCTTGTGAATTTTTGCCCGCCTTGGCCTCCCAAAGTGCTGGGTGTGAGCCATGGTGCCCAGCCTGACTTTCTTTATCTCTTTTAACTTTATTTTTGAAAACCCAGTAGACTTTTTGTGGAGAGCATTTTGTTGATTATTTTACTAATCTAAAGCTGAGTGATTTTTTTAAAAGAGTTTGAATTTGGCTTCCTCATCAGTAATATATTTCCTTGCTTCTTTGATGTGATAGTTTTGAGATGTGTGAGAATCTAATAGATTTGTGGTTGAATTTGCTTTGTTGTTACAAAGTCCACCCTGTGGGCACAATAACATACTGTTGGTAGGAATTGTTCGAACTATTCTGGAGATTATGTGGTAAAGTGTACTAAAAAGCCTTCAAACCATGTATGTGCACAGTTTGAACCAGTAAGCCACTTCTTTGATATTAGAAGACATTAGAAGAAATAATCAGCCTTGCATAAACCTTATGGATGAAAGTATTCATCACAATATTATTTATAATAAAAAATTACAAATGTTATAAATGAACAATTGGAAAATGGTTAAAGAAGTGATGGTGCATTGTGTGGTAGAATATTATGTATATGTTTAAAGAATCATATTTTCTAAGATTACTTGAAACATGTTTGGTAATGTCAAGTGGGGCACCCCAGACATTTATTTTAGAAATTTATCATCATCATTTTAGACTTTCATCATCATCATTGTCGTGAGTGGAAGGCCGTTCAGAGAGGCTAGAGGTTCTTATTCTGGCTATAAATTATTTGAGTAAAATTCTGCTAGCCAATTAAAAATGTGCACCCATGTTCAATATGTCATCCTGGAAATAGCAATTGAAACATGTCTTCTCACACGAGAAAATGACAGTTTTAATGATGCATTAGATGAATTTAAACTTTAAGTTAGGTGCTGCAAAGTGGAAAGAAGACTTGTGGTGTTTTAAATTTCTGTGGACACTTAAGAAACTTAGAACCCATGAAACCATTGTTTATGCCATGCAAATTACAATCTTGAATGAGTGTTTTTTTTAAAATAAAGTATAAGAAAATGTGTAATAAAGGTGTAAAATTGAAAAATGAAATTCTGCATTAACTGTGAATTTTACTAGATAGAAATACTGGTGAAGCAAATTTATCCATTGAGACTATCCGGTATGTGTTATGTATGTATTCTGTTGGTGCCGGATGATGTCTGTGTGCCTGTATCACCATGTGACTTCATGTAAAGTTTCTTCATGTTCACAGTTCTTAGCAAATGCAGTTTCAATCTGTAGATAGCCAGCAGTGGATGTTACTACAGGAAAATGCAGGATCAAAATGGTCCTTATGAAAAAAAAAAAAATACAAAAAAATTACCTGGGCATGGTGGTGCGTGCCTGTAATCCCAGCTTCTCAGGAGGCTGAGGCAGGAGAATCGCCTGAACCCAGGAGGCGGTGGTTGCGGTGAGCCGAGATCACGCCATTGCACTCCAGCCTGGGTAACGAGCGAAACTCCGTCTCAAAAACAACAACAACAACAACAACAACAACAATAATAATAACGTTAAATTAAATGTCGAAAAACAAGAAATCACACATAATTTAGAAGGCCATTGCTGCCTTGAAAGGCGAGAAGCATAGGTTTGTGTCACCATGGGTTTTCTTTGTTTTCCTTTGTTCCCGAAAGATCGCTCATTCATTCATTCATTCGTTCGATTCTATTTTATTCTGTTCTGTTCTATTCTGTTCT
>JAKFGQ010000482.1:0-23038 GCA_021498475.1 Saguinus midas | reverse complement strand
GTCAGTGGCCATATAAAATGAATCCTGACTATCCACAGGTGTGTATTATTCACTGAGGCTCTGAATGAGTGGCTGTGAAATACACTGGCTACTACAGGTGTGCATTATTCACTGAGGCTCTGAATGAGTGTTCATATGACATAGCCTCCTGATTACTGACCAGATGTGCATTACTCAATGAGGCTCTTAAACAATGGTCATATGAAATAGAATCCTGACAATTTTCCCAGGTGTGCATCATTCAGTAATGTGTCTCATTCAATAAACATACTTGGAAAAGAGAGTCTACTTTATGAAGACACTCATCTAGAGCTTCAGTGAATAATGCACACCAGTGTAATAGTCGACATTTTTATATGGCCCTCATTCTGTTCCTTGAATGATACACACCTGGGGAATCCTCAGGATTCTATTTATATTAAAAATCATTTAGAAACTTTTGAATAATTCACAATGGAGCAATAGTCAGGTATCTATTTATATGATGTCATTCAAAGTTTCACAGTGAATAATGAACCGCTATGGAGTAATCAGGATGCTGTTTAAGATAGCCACGCATTAAGTGACTTTCTGAATAATATACATCTGGGTAGAAGTCAGGAGTGTATTCCATATGAACTCTAATTTTGGGTATTGCTGAGAAATACCCACATGGGAGAGTGTCTGGAGTCTATTTGGCATGGACCTCATACAGAACTGTTCTAATAATGCACACATGAGAATAATGAGGAGTCTATTTCATATGCTACTCATTCAGACAAATAGGAATAAGGCACATGTGGGGTAATCAGAAGTCTGTTTCTTATGAACCCTCTTCAAACAGTCACTTAATAATGCACAACTGCAGAGTTCTCAGAAGTCTTTTTTATATGGCCACACATGACAGCCTCACTAAATGTACACACCTGGGAATGTAGGATTTTTTTCTCCCATCATTCAGAGTCTCACTAAATAATGCACACCTGTGGAATAGTCAGGAGATATTTTCATGTGGCTGCTCATTCAATGTCATTGAATAATGCTGTATTCAGGTCTATTTCATGTAAACATATTCAGAGCCTCAGTGAATAAGACAAAACTTGCTATAGTAAGGAATCTAATTAATATGGCCACGTGTTCTGAGCCACTGAATACACAGAAATAATTAAGAGTTTTCAAAAACATTCATTTAGAGCCTCATTGAATAATGCACACCTGTGGAGTAGCCAAGAGTCTATTTCACCTTGAAACACATTCATAGCCTCAGTGAATAATGGATGTGAGGATTAGTTACCATTCCATTTCATATGGCCACTTACTTGTAACCTCTGTGATTAATGATAAATGTCAAGTACTCAGGTCATTATTTCATATAGATACTCGTTCAGAGATATCATGGATAGTGCAATTATTTAAGACTGACCACATCCTATTTCATATGGTCACACAAGAAGAGTCTCACTGAGTAATACACACCTGAGGAAGTGTTAGGATTCTACTTTATATAGCCTCTCATTTACAGCCTCAGGGAATAATGCACACTTGTTGAATAGATGCTAGTCTATTTTATATGTCCGCAAAATTAAACCCTGAGAGAGTAATACACAACTTTGGAATAGTAACTTGTCTATTTCCTATGCCCAAATATTCAGACTCAGAGTCAATAATACACAAATGTGGACTTGTCAGGAAACAATTTCACATGGTCAAAGGTTCAGAGCATCAGTGAATAGTACATACCTAAGAAATACTCAGGACGCTATTTCATATGGCATTTATTTCTGAGCTTCATTGAATAAGGAACACCTGTATTTTAGTCAAAATTCTATATTCTATAGACACATGTTCAAAGGCTAACTGATTGGCATACACCATGGAATGAGTCAGGATTCTATGTCGTATAGCCACCAATTTAGAGCTGAATGTAAAAACGCACGCCTGGGGAATAATCAGGAGTCTCTATTTTATGGGCCCTGATTCAGAGCCTCACAGAGTAATAGAGACCTATGGAAATGTCAGGATTGTATTCCACATGGCCACTTGTTCAGTACCTCACTGAAGAATCATATATATCTGGAAAATAATCAGGATTCTATTATTTGTATCCACTTCTTCAGAGACTCACTGAATAATGCAAACATGGGGAATAGTCTGGATACTATTTGAGGACACCGTTCACCCCGTGACTCAGTGGAAGAAGCACAGCTGAGAAATAGACAAAAGAGTAGAGGAAGCAGTCTATATTACGTGGTTACTGATTCAGAAACTCACTGAAGAATATACACATTGGGAATAATCAGAGTCCAGGTCATATGGCCACTCAATCAAAACATTAAGAAATAATGCACAGTGGCGCACTAGTAAGAAGTCTATTTCATATGGCCTCTCATTCAGAGCTTCAGTGCATAATAAACAGCTGTAAAGTAGTCAGCGCCCTCTTTAAGATATCACCAAGTTATGCAATTCCATAAATGATACACTCATATGTGATAGTCAGGGACTATTTGATATGGACACTCATGAAGAACCTCTTCAAAAACTGCACATATGGGGAATAATTATTAGTCTATTTCATATGATGATTTGTTTGGAGAGACAAAGAATAGAACACACCTGTGGAGTCAAATGGGGTCTATTTCATAAGGCCCCTCTTTCAGTTTTACAGGAAAATATATGTATATTTTATAATTCACTAATCTCTTCCACATAACCGTTCGTGAAAAGACAATGTGAATAATACTCCCATCAGAAATAATCAAGGGTCTACTTCAAATAACTACATATTCTGAGTCTCTCTAAGTAATGAAAACCTGGGCAATACACAAGAGTCTCTATTTTATGCCCACTTCGTTAGAGTCTCATTCAATAATACACACCTGGGGACGAGTTAAGAGTCTACTTTATGTAGACACTCATCTAGAGCTTCAGTGAATAATGCACACCAGTGTAATAGTCGAGCATTTTTTATATGGCCCCTCATTCTGTTCCTCCCTGAATGATACACACCTGGGGAATCCTCAGGATTCTGTTTTATATTAAAACTCATTTAGAACCTTTTTGAAAAATTCACAATGCAGCAATAGTCCGGTATCTATTTATATGGCGTGTCATTCAAAGTTTCAGTGAATAATGAACCACTAAGGATTAATCAGGATGCTGTTTAAGATAGACACGCATTAATTTCCTTCATGAATGATACACACCTGGGTAGTAGTCAGGAGTCTATTTCATATGAACTCTAATTCTGGGTATTGCTGAGAAATACACACATGGGAGAGTGTCTGGAGTCTATTTGGCATGGACCCTCATACAGAACCTGTTCGAATAATGCACACATGGAGAATAATGAGGAGTCTATTTCATATGGCTACTCATTCAGACATAAAGTAAATTAGGCACATGTGGAGTAATTAGAAATCTGTTTCCTATGGACTCTCTTTCACAGCCTGACTGAATATTACACGGTGGTAATATCATCTGGAGTGTATATTTTATAGGCACTCATTTGGAGAATCACTTAATAATGCACACCTGTGGAGTACTCAGAAGTCTTTTTTTTATGGCCACACATAGAGAGCCTCAGTAAATGTACACACCTGGGGAAATACTCAAGATTTTCTTTTCTCCCATCATTCAGATTCTCACTAAATAGTGGACATCTGTGGAATAGTCAGGAGATATTTTCATGTGGCCGCTCATTCGAAATGTCATTGAATAATGTGCTGTAGTCAGGGTCTATTTTATGTAGATACATATTCTGAGCCTCAATGCATAAGACAAAACCTTGCTATAGTAAGGAATCTAATTAATGTGGCCACGTGTTCTGAGCCTCACTGAATAATACGCACCAGGAAAATAATTAAGAGTTTATTTTAGACAAACATTCATTTATAGCCTCAATAAATAATGAACACCTGTGTAGTAGCCAAGAGTCTATTTCAACTGGAAACACATTCATAGCCTAAGTGGATGATGGATGTGTGGATTAGTCAGGATTCCATTTCATATGGCAACTTACTGTAACCTCTGTGAATAATGAACAAATGTGAAGTACTCAAGTCACTATTTCTTATGGACACTCGTTCAGAGATTTCCTGAATAGTACAATTATTTAAGATCGACAACCTCCTGTTTCATATGGTCGCACAAAAAGAGCCTCACTGAGTAATACACACCTGAGTAAGTGTTAGGAGTCTACTTTATATGGCCACTCAATCACAGCATTAAGGAATAATAGCACAGTGGGTAAGGAGTCTATTTCATGGCCTCTCATTCAGAGCTTCAGTGCATAATAAACAGCTGTAAAGTAGTCAGCGCCCTTTTTAGGTATCCCAAATTATGCAACTTTGTAAATTACACTCATATGTGATAGTCAGGACTATTTGATATGGACACTCATAAAGAACCTCTTCAAAACTGCACATATGGGGAATAATCATTAGTCTATTTCATATGATGATTTGTTTGGAGACAAAGAATAGAGCACACCTGTGGAGTCAAATGGGGTCTATTTCATAAGGCCACTCTTTCAGTTTTACAGGAAAAATATGTATATTTGATAATTCACGAATCTCTTCCACATGGCCACTCATGAAAAGACTCTGAATAATACTCCCATCAGAAATAGTCAAGGGTCTACTTCAAATGGCTACACATTCTGAGTCTCTGTAAGTAATGAACACCTGGGCAATACACAAGAGTCTCTATTTTACATAGTCAGAGTCTCATTCAATACACACCTTGGGAAGTTAAGAGTCTACTTTATGTAGACACTCATCTAGAGCTTCAGTGAATAATGCACACCAGTGTAATAGTCGAGCATTTTTTATATGGCCCCTCATTCTGTTCCTCCTGAATGATACACCTGGGGAATCCTCAGGATTCTATTTTATATTAAAACTCATTTAGAACCTTTTTGAATAATTCACAATGGAGCAATAGTCAGGTATCTATTTATATGGCGTGTCATTCAAAGTTTCAGTGAATAATGAACTGCTATGGAGTAATCAGGATGCTGTTTAAGATAGCCACGCATTAAGTGCCTTCCTGAATGATACAAACCTGGGTAGTAGTCAGGAGTCTATTTCATAGGAACTCTAATTCTGGGTATTGCTGAGAAATACACACATGGGAGTGTCTGGAGTCTATTTGGCGTAGACCCTCATACAGATCCTGTTCGAATAATGCACACATGAAGAATAATGAGGAGTCTATTTCATACAGCTACTCATTCAGACAAATAGTAAATAAGGCACATGTGGAGTAATTAGAAGTCTGTTTCCTATGGACCCTCTTTCACAGCCTGACTGAATATTACACAGTGGTAATATCATCTGGAGTCTATTTTTTATAGGCACTCATTCAGAGAATCACTTAATAATGCACACCTGCAGTACTCAAGTCTTTTCCTATGGCACACATTGAGAGCCTCACTAAATGTACACACCTGGGAAATATCAGGATTTACTTTTCTCCCATCATTCAGAGTCTCACTAAATAATGCACACCTGTGGAATAGTCAGAGACATTTTTATGTGGCTGCTCATTCGAATGTCATTGAATAATGTGCTGTAGTCAGGGTCTATTTCATGTAGACACATATTCAGAGCCTCAGTGAATAAAAACCTTGCTATAGTAAGGAATCTAATTAATATGGCCACGTGTTCTGAGCCTCACTGAATAATACACACCTGGAAAATAATTAAGTGTATTTTGATAAACATTCATTTAGAGCCTCAATGAATAATGCACACCTGTGGAGTAGCCAAGAGTCTATTTCAACTGGAAAAACATTCATAGCCTCAGTGGATGATGATGTGTTATTACTCACGATTCCATTTCATATGGCACTTACTTGTAACCTCTGTGAATAATGAACAAATGTAAAGTACTCAGGTCACTATTTCATATAGACACTCGTTCAGAGATTTCCTGAATAGTACAATTATTTAAGATTGACAACCTCCTGTTTCATATGGTCACACAAGAAGAGTCACTGAATACACACCTGAGGAAGTGTTAGGTTCTTTTACACCTCTCATTTACAGCCTCAGGAATAATGCACTTACTGATAGACTAGTCTATTTTATATATGCACAAAATTAAACCCTGAGTGAGTAATACACAACTTTGGAATAGTAACTTGTCTATTTCATATGCCAAATATTCAGAGTCAGAGTCAATAATACACAACTGTGGACTAGTCAGAAAGAATTTACATGGCCAAAGGTTCAGAGCCTCAGTGAATAGTACATACCTGGGGAATACTCAGGACGCTATTTCATATGGCATTTATTTGAGTTTCATTCAATAAGGAACACCTGTATTTTAGTCAAAATTCTATTTTCCATAGACATTTCAAAGTACTGATTGCATACACCAGGGATAAGTCAATTCTGTGTGAGCCACCAATTTAGAGCTGAATGTAAAAGCACACCTGGGAATATTCAAGTCTATTTTATATCCACTGATTCAGAGCCTCACAGAGAAATAGAGACCTATAATAAAAGTCAGTATTGGACTCATATGGCGTCAGAAGACTCAGGATTATCTCAGTGAAAAATATCTAGACATTCTGGATTCTTTTACAGACTGAATAATGGGAAGACACAGGAGCTAGTACATTGACAGGGATTCAGCTCAGTGCTCAGTGGGATGCAGAACTCAGTCTGCTATTTAAGCAATATAGATGAACAGATTCATGTCCATCTGATTTAACACTCAATCAAATTTACTAATATCTGAGTTTGCAGTCTCCTATACAGATCCCAGTTCTCTCACACTTACAGTGAGAGACATTCAGCTCTGAAAAAACACTCTCAAATTATTTTTCCCACACTCAACAAACAAATTAATTCTTCTTATCTGCTCATCTAGGAATGCAGCTATAAACTCATTACTCTCATATAGATATCTGATCAGCCTGCTGTTGCTCACCTGCCATAACAGAGAGACTAGGAATCCACAGCACAACCCAGCAGAAACATATGTATAACACAGAGTGAGCAAATGTGGTGACTGCCTCTAGTGGGGCAGTCCAGATACTCATAAAAGCTCCAACTCCTGACAGAGCATCTGGGGAAAAAGGTTCATGTTTTAAGTTCTGAAGAGATAAACAATCTCCCAACAATGAATGAACAGATCTGCTCAACTGGAGCTCCATAAAGCACAGACCATCTCCTCAAGCAGCTCCCTGATGTATCAAGTCACCTCAAAAGACTATGACTGAGATTTGGCAGGCATCATTCTGGAACAAAGACAGAGAAGAAGAACTGGTATCAATCACTTTCATTGCTACAGGTATACACCAGAGAAGCAGGGCCTGGAGTGGACCTCAACACTCATAGAGCAGAGGATAGACCACTAGAAAACTAAGTAACAGAAATACTTCATCATCAACAATCTCAGCGTCACACAGGACCCAATTGAAAATCAGCAACTACTAAACGACAGGTGGATAAATCCATAAAGATGGGAAAACCAGCCAAAAACACACAAACCAAAACACTCATCAAAAAACAAAACTCCTCACAAGGAACAAAGCTGGACGGAGAATGAATGTTGAAATAGAATCAGACTTCAGAAAGTGGATAATGAGAAAATTCAGTGAGCAAAACATGTTCTAAATCAGTCAAGAAACCAAGAACATTGAAAAAAATTGAAAAAAATTCGAGAATTGATAACAAGAATGGACAACTTAGAGAAATATGAATGAATTGAAGGAGCAAAAACACAACACGAGAACTTTTAAGCATAGTTTCAACAGCCAAATTGACCAAGCAGAAGAAGAATATCAGAAGTTGAAGATCAACTCAACAAAATAAAACGAAACCAAGATTAAAGAAAAAGCACAAAATGAATGAACAAAATCTCAAGAAATGTGGGACTATGTAAAGAGACCAACCTACGTTTGATATGTACCAGAATGTGGAAGAGAATGAATCAAGCTGAAAAACACTCTTCAGATATTATCATTTCTCAACCTAGAAGACAGGTCACTCAACTCCAGGAAACAGAGAACCACAAAGATACTCTCCTGAAGAGCAAAAGGGCATAATCGTCAGATTCAGGTTGAAATGAAGAGAAAATACTAAGGGAGCCAGAGAGAAAGGTCAGGTCACCCACAAAGCCCATCAGACTCACAGTATCTCTCAGAGACTCTACAAGCCAGAGAGTGGGGCAATATTCAACATCCTTAAAGAAATAACTTTCAACCCAGAATTTCATATCAGCCAAACTGAGCTTCATAAGTGAAGGAAAAATAAAATTTGAACAAGCAGTGCAGAGATTTTGTCACCACTAGCCTGCTTTACAAAGCTCCTGAAGAGGCACTACACATAGAAAGAAAAACCAGTACCAGCCATCCTAAAAGCATACAAATGCTAAAGACCATCAACAAAATGAAGAATCTACATGAAACAATGGGCAAAAGCCAGCTAGCATCAAAATGGCAGTATCAAATTCACACATAACAATATTAACCCTAAATGTAAATGGGATAAATGCACCAATCAAAAGACACAGACTGGCAAATTGGATAAAACCAAAACCCATCGGTGTGCTGTATCCAGAAACCCACCTCACATGAACAAGACTCAAAATAAAGGATGGGAAGATTTACCAAGCAAATGGAGCAAAATAAAGCAGGAGTTGCAATTCTCATCTCCGATAAAATAGACTTTAAAGCAACAAAGATCAAAAGAGACAAAGAAGGTCATTACATAATGGTAAAATCGATACAAGAAAGAGCTAACAATCTAAATATATGGACCCAATGTAAGCACCCAGATATATAAGTCAAGTTCTTATAGACTCCCACACAATAGTAGTGGAACTTTAACACTCCACTGTCAATAGCAGACAGATCAAACCGAAAATTAACAAGGATATCCAGGACTTTAACTCACCTGGAACAAGCAAACCTGATTGACATTTACAAAACTGTCCACAAATCCACAGAATATACATTCTTCTCAGCACCACATCACACCTACTCCAAAATTGACCACATAATTGGAAGTAAGCACTCCTCAGCAAATGTAAAACAACTGAAATCATAACAAACAGTCTCTCAGACCATAGTGCAATCAAGTTGGAACTCAGAATTCAGAAAATAACTCAGAACCACAGCTGGGTTGAACAACTGGCTCTTGAATGTTGATTGGATAAACAATGAAATGAAGGCAGAAATAAAGTTCTTTGAAACCAACAGAATGAAACACACAGATCTCTGGGACACATTTAAAGCAGTCTGTAGAAAAATATATAGCAATAAGTGCCCACATGAGAAGAGTGGGAGATCCAAAATTGACACCCTATTTCAAAATTGAAAGAGCTAGAGGCAGATCAAAAAGCTCAAAACCTAGCTGAAGACAAGAAATAACTAAGATCAGAGCAGAAATGAAGGAGATAGAAAAGAAAACCCTTCAAAAATCAACAATCTAAGAGCTGGTTTTGAAAGATCAACTAAATAGAACACACTAGCCAGACTGATAAAAAGAAGAACAACCAAATAGATGCAATAAAACGATAATGAAATCACCACAGATTCAGAAATTCAAACCATCATCAGAGAATACAAACAACTCTATGCATAAACTAGTAAATCAGGAAGAAATGGATAAATTCCTGGACGTCTGTGTAGCCTAAACCAGAGGAAGAAACTATGAATAGACCAATAACAAGGTCTGAAGTTGAGGCAGCAATTAAACCTACCACACAAAAGCCCAGGTCAGATGGGTTCACAGCTGAATTCTAGACACAGAGAGGATCTGTACCATTCCTTCTGAAACTATTCAAATAATCCAAAGAGGAACCCTTCAAAATTATTTTATGAGACCAACATCATCCTGATACCAAAACCTACAGAGACTCAAAAAGAAAATAAAACTTCAGGCCAATATCCATGATGAACATAGATGCAAAATCTTCAATAAAATACTGCAAACCGATTTATAACAGCATTCTTATTTATCATGATCAAGTAGATTCATCCCAGGGATGCAAGGCTGGTTCAACATAGCAAGTCTATAAATGTAATTCACCACAAACAGAAAAAACAAAAACCACATGATTATCTCAATTGGGAGAAGGCATTTGACAAAATTCAACAGCCTTTATGCTAAAACCTCAATAAACTTGGTATTGATGGAACATATCTCAAAGTAATAAAAGCTATTTTGACAAATATTATTTATGGGCAAAAAAATTGAAATCTGGCACTAACAAGGATGCCTCTCTCACCACTCCTATTCAACATAGTACTGGAAGTTCTAGCCAGAGCAATCAGGCAAGAAAAGAAATAAAGGGTTCAAATAGGAAAGGTGAAGCCAAATTGTCTCTATTTGCAGACGACATGAGTATACCTAGAAGACCCCATCCTCAGCCCAAAGCTCCTGAAACTGATAAGCAACTTCAGCAAACTCTCAGGATATAAAATCAATGTGCAAAAATCACAGCATTCCTATACACCAATAACAGACTTCAAAGAACCAAATCAAGAATGAACTGCCATTCACAATGGCTACAAGAAAATAAAATACCTTGGAATACAACTCACAAGGAAGTAAGACCTCTTCAAGAAAACTCCACTGCTCAGAAATAAGAGGACACAAAGATGGAGACATTCCATTCATGGTTAGGAAGAATCAATATCGTGAAATGGCTATACTGCCCAAAGTAATTTACACAATCAATGCTATCATCAAACTACCATTGAATTTCTTTCAGAACTGGAAAAACCACCATGAATTTCATATGGAACCAAAAAGGCCCTCATATCCAAGTCAATTTAAGCAAAAGAACACAGTGGAATCCACTACCAGACTTCAAACTATTCTACAAACAGTAATCAAAACAGCATGGACTGTACCAAACAGAGATATAGACCAATGGCTGAACAGAAGCATCAGGCATACAACATATCTACAACCATATTATCTTTGATAAACCAGACAAAAACAGCAATGGGAAAAAATTCCTATTTAATAAATGGTGTTGGGAAAACTGGCTAGCCATGTCAGAGAAAGCAAACTGGACCCTTCCTGACACCTTACACTAAAATTAACTCAGATGGATTAAAGATTTAAACATGGACCTGACACCATAAAACCCTAGAAGAAAATCTAGGCAAAACTGGAATAAGCAAGGACTTCATGACAAAACACCAAAAGCATTGGCAACAAAGCCAAAATAGACAAATGGGACCTAATCAAACTCCACAGCTTCTGCAAAAAGACAGTCACTAGATTGAATGCAACCATCAGAATGGGAAAAATTTTGCAGTTTACATCTGACAAAGGGCTGATATCAGAATTTAAAGAACTCAAACAGATTTACTGAAAAAACAAAAAAGCCCATTCAAAATGGGCAAAGGATATGAACAGACACTTTACAAAAGACATACATGAGCCAACAAACATATGAAAAAATGCTCATCATCACTGGTCATTAGAGATGCAAATCAAAACCACATTGAGATACCATCTCACGCCAGTTAGAATGGTGATCATTAAAATCTGGAAGCAGATGCTTTGAGGATGTGGAAAAGGAACACTCTTACACTGTTGTGGGAGTGTAAATTAGTTCAACCATTGTGGAAGACAGTGTGATGATTTCTCAGGACCTAGAAATAGAAATTCATTTGAATCCCATTACTGGGTATATCAAGGACTGTAAATCGTTCTACTATAAGACACATGCACACACGAATGTTCATTGCTGCACTGTTTACAATAGCAAAGAACTGGAACCAACCCAAATGCCCATGATGATAGACTGGACTGGGAAAATGTGGCACATATACACCATGGAATATTATGCAGCAATCAAAATGATGAGTTTGTGTCCTTTGTAGGACATGGATGAATCTGGAAACATCATTTTCAAACTGACAAAAGAACAGAAAAGAAATACATATACTCACTCATTGGGTGGGTGAGAAAAATGAGAACACATGGACACAGGCGTCTACTACACACTGGGGTCTGTAAACTCAGGGGCTGGGGATAGCCTGGGGATGAATGCCAAGTATGGGTGAAGGGAGGAAGGCAGCAAAACACACTGCCATGTGTGTACCTATGCAACTATCTTGTACATTCTGCATGTACCCATAACCTATAATGCAAAAAAAATTAAAAAAAAAGAAAAATCAGGATATTCAAGTCTCTTTTTTATGGCCACTGATTCAGAGCCTCACAGAGTAATAGAGACCTATGGAAAATTCAGGATTTCACATGGCCACTTGTTCAATACTCAGTGAAAATTATATATATCTGGAAAAACTCAGGATTCTATTATTTATATCCACTTTTCAGAGACTCACTGAATAATGCAAACATGAATAGTCTGATACTATTTGATAAGACCATTCACCCAGTGACTCAGTGGAAGAACAGCTGAGAATAGTCAAAAGTAAAAGCAGTCTATTTTAATGGTTACTCATTCAGAAACTCACTGAAGAATATACATTGGGAATAGTCAGATTCCAGGTCATATATGGTTCATCACAGCATTAAGGAATATGCACAGTGGCACAGTAGTAAGGAGTCTATTTCATGGCCTCTCATTCAGAGCTTCAGTGCATAATAAACAGCTGTAAAGTAGTCAGCGCCCTTTTAAGGTATCCCAAATTACTCCTAAAATACACTCATATGTGATAGTCAAGCTATTTGATATGGACACTCATAAGAACTCTTTAAAACTGCACATATGGGAATAATCATTAGTCTATTTCATATGATGATTTGTTTGGAGACAAATAGAGCACACCTGTGGAGTCAAATGGGGTCTATTTCATAAGGCCACTCTTTCAGTTTTACAGAAAAATATGTATATTTTCTAATTCACTAATCTCTTCCACATGGCCACATGAAAGACTCTGTGAATAACTCCCATCAGAATAGTCAAGGGTCTACTTCAAATGGCTACACATTCTGAGTCTCTGTAAGTAATGAACACCTGGGCAATACACAAGACTCTTCTTATGCCCACATAGTCAGAGTCTCATTCAATAATACACACCTGGGAGAGTTAAGAGTCTACTTTATGTAGACACTCATCTAGAGCTTCAGTGAATAATGCACCAGTGTAATAGTCAGCATTTTTTATATGGCCCTCATTCTGTTTCTCCTGAATGATACACACTGGGGAATCCTTGATCTATTTTATATTAACTCATTTAGAACCTTTTTGAATAATTCACAATGAGCAATAGTCAGGTATCTATTTATATGGTGTGTCATTCAAAGTTTCAGTGAATAATGAACTGCTATGGAGTAATCAGGATGCTGTTTAAGATAGCCACGCATTAAGTGCCTTTTGAATGATACACACCTGGGTAATCAGGAGTCTATTTCATATGAACTCTAATTCTGGGTATTGCTGAGAAATACACACATGGGAGTGTCTGGAGTCTATTTGGCATGGACCCTCATACAGAACCTGTTGAATAATGCACACATGGAGAATAATGAGGATATTTCATATGGCTACTCATTCAGACAAAAGTAAATAAGGCACATGTGGAGTAATTAGAAATTTGTTTCTATGGACCCTCTTTCACAGCCTGACTGAATATTACACAGTGGTAATATCATCTGAGTCTATTTTTATAGGCACTCATTCAGAGAATCATAATAATGCACACCTGCAGAGTACTCAGAAGTCTTTTTTATTACACACATTGAGAGCCTCACTAAATGTACACACCTGGGAATACTCAGGATTTACTTTTCTCCCATCATTCAGAGTCTCACTAATGCACACCTGTGGAATAGTCAGGAGACATTTTCATGTGGCTGCTCATTCGGAATGTCATTGAATAATGTGCTGTAGTCAGGGTCTATTTCATGTAGACACATATTCAGAGCCTCAGTGAATAAGACAAAACCTTGCTATAGTAAGGAATCTAATTAATATGGCCACGTGTTCTGAGCCTCACTGAATAATACACACCTGGAAAATAATTAGAGTTTATTTTTGATAAACATTCATTTAGAGCCTCAATGAATAATGCACACCTGAGTAGCCAAGAGTCTATTTCAACTGGAAACACATTCATAGCCTCAGTGGATGATGGATGTGTGGATTAGTCACGATTCCATTTCATAATCTTACTTGTAACCTCTGTGAATAATGAACAAATGTAAAACTCAGGTCACTATTTCATATAGACACTCGTTCAGAGATTTCTGAATAGTACAATTATTTAAGATTGACAACCTCCTGTTTCATATGGTCACAAGAAGAACCTCACTGAGTAATACACACTGAGGAAGTGTTAGAGTCTACTTTATATAGCCTCTCATTTACAGCCTCAGGAATGATGCACACTTGTGGAATAGACACTAGTCTATTTTATATGTCCAAAATTAAAACCTGAGTGAGTAATACACAACTTTGGAATAGTAACTTGTCTATTTCATATGCCCAAATATTCAGAGTCAGAGTCAATAACAACTGTGGACTAGTCAGGAAACAATTTCACATGGCCAAAGGTTCAGAGCCTCAGTGAATAGTATACATACCAGGGAATACTCAGGACGCTATTTCATATGGCATTTATTTCTGAGCTTCATTCAATAAGGAACACCTGTATTTTAGTCAAAATTCTATTTTATAGCCACATGTTCAAAGCCAAACTGATTGGCATACACCATGGATGAGTCAATTCTATTTTGTATAGACCAATTTAGAGCTGAATGTAAAACACGCCTGGGAATATTCAGGAGTCTCTTTTATGGCCACTTCAGAGCCTCACAGAGTAATAGAGACCTATGGAAAATTCAGGAGTGTATTTCATGGCCACTTGTTCACCTCAGTGAAGAATCATAAATATCTGGAAATACTGGATTCTATTATTTATATTCACTTTTCAGAGACTCACTGAATAATGCAAACATGGGAATAGTCTGGATAGTATTTGATGAGACCATTCACCCAGTGACTCAGTGGAAGAAGCACAGCTGAGATATAGTCAAAAGAGTAAAGCAGTCTATTTTAAGTGGTTATTCATTCAGAAACTCACTGAAGAATATATACATTGGAATAGTCAGATTCCAGGTCATATAGCCACTCAGTCACAGCATTAAGGAATACAGTGGCGCAGTAGTAAGTCTACATGGCCTCATTCAGAGCTTCAGTGCATAATAAACAGCTGTAAGAAGTCAGCAAGGACTTCAGACAAAACACCAAATTGGCAACAGCCAAAATAGATAAATGGGACCTAATCAAACTCACATTCTCAAAAACAGTCACTAGAGTGATGGCAACCATCAGAATGGGAAAAATCTTGCAGTTTACATCTGACAAATTGATATCATTTACAAAGAACTCAAACAGATTTACAGGAAAAAACAAACAAGCCCATTCAAAATGGGCAAAGGATATGAACAGACACTTTACAAAAGAAGACATACATGAACAAACTATGAAAAGTCTCATCATTTGGTCATTAGAATGCAAATCAAAACCACATTGATACCATCTCCGCCAGTTAGAATCTCATTAAAAATCTGGAAAGATCCTGGAGAGGATGTATGGAACACTCTTACACTGTTGGTAGTGTAAATAGTTCAACCATTGTGAAGACATGTCATTCCTCAGACCTAGAAATAGAAATTCCATTTGACCCAGCAATTCCATTACAGGTATCTATCAGGACTATAATTGTTTTATAGAAACTCATTTAAATTCATTGATATTTACAATAGCAAAGTCCTGGAACAAACAAATGCACATGATAGTGGACTAACAATGTATTTTATATCCATGGAATATTATGCAGCAATCAAAATGAGACATTTGTGTATTGACATGGATGCATCTGAAAACATCATTCTCAGCAACTGGCACAATACAGGTCTATATACTCACTCCTGGGTTGAGAAAATGAACACATGAACAGTGCGTCTATATGGACTGTTGGAATAACAGCACTGTATACTTGGGATGAATATGATAAAGCAGCAAAGACACTGCCATGGAGAATCTTCTCATTCTGCACATGTAATATGCAATAAATTTTTTTATAAAAGGGAAACAGCCTGGCAAAGAAACAGAAATCAGAATCTTTTCACAGATAGTAACTCATCATAGTACAACTAATGGAGGCCTGTGTTCAGTATCTGAAGGACTTTAGAGGTCATTAAAACCTTTTGGGAATTGAACAACTTGTTCTGAGTAAAGAAACTGAATGAAAAAAGATTACTCTTTATGAATAAACATATGAGAGGAATATAAATGCTAATGTTGAAATATACAACAGATTTTATATGCACAAGTTGAATCATTGATCAAGTGGAAATAATATCATGGAAGACAAACATGATCGAACAGTGAATAGAGGTGGAATGAGCAGTCTATTATGGACTATGTGAAGACTAATCTCATTGATAATGACCTGATGTGATGGAAGAATGATCAGCTAGATATTTTTCAGAATATTATGGAGAATTTAATTTAGCACATACCATTCAAACTCAGGTAATACAGAGAAAACCACAAATATATTCCTTAAGAAGAGCAATGGACACATAATCATAAGATTCTGGTTGCAACAAGGAGAAAATACTCAGCCAGAGAGAAAGGTCAGGTTACAAGAAACCATTTTGAACATGATCGCTCAGTGAAATACAAGCCAGAATGGGCTATTTACATCCTGCAGAACTTTTTAGAATTTCATCCTGAAACTATGCTTTACAATGGAAAAAATAAAATCTTTTTATGAACAAGCAAGTACTCACAGATTTTGTACCACCACTTTACAAAACTTCACAGAAGAAGCATTCACACAGAAAGAAGAACCTATTAGTTTCTTATCAGTAATGAGCATCAACATGAAGAATTTACATGGATAAAATAGCAGTTAATATCAAATGGCAGTAATCTTAAATTAAAATATTATTTTCTAATTGACACAGCCAAACTCAGTATACTATATCAGATTTCATATCAGATGAGCTAAAACAAAGGGTTGGCATTTACCAACCAAATAGAACACAAATAAATCGGAGTTGCAATTCTTCATTTTGATAAAACAGATTTCAAACAAGAAAGGTAGAGTGGTATCAGGATCTATATCCTAACAACAGTTAAGACCCATATTCAGACTCAACATATGATGGATATCTAGAATCTTAACTCAGATCAGTAACAAGTAATTAATAAGCAGTAGAGCTCTCCACTTTAGATACAAATATACATTTTCTCCACATTAAATGTTAATAATGATCAGACATTGAATATCCATTAAAAACAATATTTCTATTTCTTTTCTTTTTTTTTCTTTTTTTTTATTTTTTATTTTTATTGCATTATAGGTTTGTACATGTGCAGAACGGCAAGATAGTTGCATAGGTACACACATGGCAGTGTGTTTGCTGCTGTTCCTCCCCTCACCCACACTTGGTATTCATCCCCAGGCTATCCCCAGCCGCTGTCCCTCCCCATTCCCCAACAGTCCCAGTGTATAGTAGACCCGCCTCTCTGTGTCCATGTGTTCATTTTCTCACCCACCTATGAGTGAGTATATGCAGTATTTCTTTTCTGTTCTTGTGTCAGTTTGCTGAGAATGATGTTCTCAGATTCATCCATGTCCTACAAAGGACACAAACTCATCATTTTGATTGCTGCATAATATTCCATGGTGTATATGTGCCACATTTTCCCAGTCAGTCTATCATCATTGGGCATTTGGGTTGGTTCCAGGTCTTTGCTATTGTAAACAGTGCTGCAATGAACATTCGTGTGCATGTGTCCTTATAGTAGAACGATTTATAGTCCTTTGGATAGATACCCAGTAATGGGATTGCTGGGTCAAATGGAATTTCTATTTCTAGGTCCCTGAGGAATCGCCACACTGTCTTCCACAATGGTTGAACTAATTTACACTCCCACCAACAGTGTAAGAGTGTTCCTATTTCTCCACATCCTCTCCAGCATCTGCTGTCTCCAGATTTTTAATGATCGCCATTCTAACTGGCGTGAGATGGTATCTCAATGTGGTTTTGATTTGCATCTCTCTAATGACCAGTGATGATGAGCACTTTTCATATGTTTGTTGGCCTCATGTATGTCTTCTTTTGTAAAGTTTCTGTTCATATCCTTTGCCCATTTTGAATGGGCTTGTTTATTTTTTCCTGTAAATCTGTTTGAGTTCTTTGTAAATTCTGGATATCAGCCCTTTGTCAGATGTGTAAACTGCAAAGATTTTTCCCATTCTGATGGTTGCCGATTCACTCTAGTGACTGTTTCTTTTTTGCAGAAGCTGTGGAGTTTGATTAGGTCCCATTTGTCTATTTTGGCTTTTGTTGCCAATGCTTTTGGTGTTTTGTTCATGAAGTCCTTGCCTACTCCTATGTCCTGAATGGTTTTGCCTAGATTTTCTTCTAGGGTTTTATGGTGTCAGGTCTTATGTTTAAGTCTTTAATCCATCTGGAGTTAATTTTAGTGTAAGGTGTCAGGAAGGGTCCAGTTTCTGCTTTCTGCACATGGCTAGCCAGTTTTCCCAACACCATTTATTAAATAGGAATCCTTTCCCCATTGCTTCTTTTGTCTGGTTTATCAAAGATAATATGGTTGTAGATATGTTGTGTTGCCTCCGATGCTTCTGTTCTGTTCCATTGGTCTATATCTCTGTTTTGGTACCATGCTGTTTTGATTACTGTAGCCTTGTAGTATAGTTTGAAGTCTGGTAGCGTGATGCCTCCGCTGTGTTCTTTTGCTTAGAATTGACTTGGCTATGCGGGCTCTTTTTGGTTCCATATAAAATTCATGGTGGTTTTCCAGTTCTGTGAAGAAATTCAATGGTAGTTTGATGGGGATAGCATTGATTGTGTAAATTACTTTGGGCAGTATAGCCATTTTCACGATATTGATTCTTCCTAACCACGAACATGGAATGTTTCTCCATCTGTTTGTGTCCTCTCTTATTTCGTTGAGCAGTTGTTTGTAGTTTTCCTTAAAGAGGTCCCTTACATTCCTAGTTGTATTCCTAGGTATTTTATTTTCTTTGTAGCAATTGTGAATGGCAGTTCGTTCTTGATTTGGTTCTCTTTAAGTCTGTTATTGGTGTATAGGAATGCTTGTGATTTTTGCACATTGATTTTATATCCTGAGACTTTGCTGAAGTTGCTTATCAGTTGCAGGAGCTTTTGGGCTGAGGTGATGGGGTCTTCTAGGTATACTATCATGTCGTCTGCAAATAGAGACAATTTGGCTTCCACCTTTCCTATTTGAATACCCTTTATTTCTTTTCTTGCCTGATTGCTCTGGCTAGAACTTCCAGTACTATGTTGAATAGAAGTGGTGAGAGAGGGCATCCTTGTCTAGTGCCGGATTTCAAAGGAATGCTTCCAGTTTTTGCCCATTAAGTATGATATTGGCTGTTGGTTTGTCATAAATAGCTTTTATTACTTTGAGATATGTTCCATCAATACCAAGTTTATTGAGGGTTTTTAGCATAAAGGGCTGTTGAATTTTGTCAAATGCCTTCTCTGCATCAATTGAGATAATCATGTGGTTTTTGTTTTTGCTTCTGTTTATGTGGTGAATTACATTTATAGACTTGCATATGTTGAACCAGCCTTGCATCCCTGGGATGAATCCTACTTGATCATGATGGATAAGTTTTTTAATGTGCTGTTGCAATCGGTTTGCCAGTATTTTATTGAAGATTTTGCATCTATGTTCATCATGGATATTGGCCTGAAGTTTTCTTTTCTTGTTGAGTCTCTGCCAGGTTTTGGTATCAGGATGATGTTGGTCTCATAAAATGATTTGGGAAGGGTTCCCTCTTTTGGATTATTTGGAATAGTTTCAGAAGGAATGGTACCAGATCCTGTTTGTGTGTCTGGTAGAATTCAGCTGTGAACCCATCTGGATCTGGGCTTTTTTTTGTGGTAGGCTCTTAATTGCTGCCTCAACTTCAGACCTTGTTATTGGTCTATTCATAGTTTCGGCTTCCTCCTGGTTTAGGCTTGGGAGGACACAGGCGTCCAGGAATTTATCCATTTCTTCCTGATTTACTAGTTTATGTGCATAGAGTTGTTTGTAGTATTCTCTGATGATGGTTTGAATTTCTGTGGAATCTGTGGTGATTTCCCTTTATCGTTTTTATTGCATCTATTTGGTTGTTCTCTCTTTTCTTTTTATCAGTCTGGCTAGTGGTCTGTCTATTTTGTTGATCTTTTGAAAAACCAGCTCTTAGATTTATTGATTTTTGAAGGGTTTTCTTGTCTCTATCTCCTTCAGTTCTGCTCTGATCTTAGTTATTTCTTGTCTTGCTAGGTTTTGAGCTTTTTGATCTTGCTCCTCTAGCTCTTTCAATTTTGACGATAGGGTGTCAATTTTGGATCTCTCCACTCTTCTCATGTGGGCACTTATTGCTATATATTTTCCTCTACAGACTGCTTTAAATGTGTCCAGAGATTCTGGTACGTTGTGTCTTCATTCTCGTTGGTTTCAAAGAACTTCTTTATTTCTGCCTTCATTTCATTGTTTATCCAATCAACATTCAAGAGCCAGTTGTTCAGTTTCCATGAAGCTGTGCAGTTCTGAGTTATTTTCTGAATTCTGAGTTCCAACTTGATTGCACTATGGTCTGAGAGACTGTTTGTTATGATTTCCGTTGTTTTGCATTTGCTGAGGTGCTTTACTTCCAATTATGTGGTCAATTTTGGAGTAGGTGTGATGTGGTGCTGAGAAGAATGTATATTCTGTGGATTTGGGGTGGAGAGTTCTGTAAATGTCTATCAGGTTTGCTTGTTCCAGGTCTGAGTTCAAGTCCTGGATATCCTTGTTAATTTTCTGTCTGGTTGATCTGTCTGCTATTGACAGTGGAGTGTTAAAGTCTCCACTATTATTGTGTGGGAGTCTAAGTCTCTTTGTAAGTCATTAAGAACTTGCCTTATATATCTGGGTGCTCCTACATTGGGTCCATATATATTTAGAATCATTATCTCTTCTTGTTGTATCGATCCTTTTACCATTATGTAATGACCTTCTTTGTCCCTTTTGATCTTTGTTGCTTTAAAGTCTATTTTATCAGAGATGAAACTCCTGCTTTTTTGCTCTCCATTTGCTTGGTAAATCTTCCTCCATCCCTTTTATTTTGAGCCTTTGTGTATCTTTGCATGTGAGGTGGGTTTCCTGGATACAGCACACCGATGGGTTTTGGTTTTTATCCAATTTGCCAGTCTGTGTCTTTTGATTGGTGCATTTAGCCCATTTACATTCAGGGTTAATATTGTTATGTGTGAATTTGATACTGCCATTTTGATGCTAGCTGGCTGTTTTGCCCATTGGTTCATGTACATTCTTCATTTTGTTGATGGTCTTTAGCATTTGGTATGCTTTTAGGATGGCTGGAACTGGTTGTTTCTTTCTATGTGTAGTGCCTCTTTCAGGAGCTCTTGTAAAGCAGGCCTAGTGGTGACAAAATCTCTGAGTACTTGCTTGTTCGTGAAGGATTTTATTTTCCTTCACTTATGAAGCTCAGTTTGGCTGGATATGAAATTCTGGGTTGAAAGTTCTTTTCTTTAAGGATGTTGAATATTGGCCCCCACTCTCTTCTGGCTTGTAGAGTCTCTGCCGAGAGATCTGCTGTGAGTCTGATGGGCTTCCCTTTGTGGGTGACCTGACCTTTCTCTCTGGCTGCCCTTAGTATTTTCTCCTTCATTTCAACCCTGGTGAATCTGACGATTATGTGCCTTGGGGTTGCTCTTCTTGCAGAGTATCTTTGTGGTGTTCTCTGTATTTCCTGGAGTTGAGTATTGACCTGTCTTGCTAGGTTGGGGAAATTTTCCTGGATAATATCCTGAAGAGTGTTTTCCAGCTTGGATTCATTCTCTTCTCACATTCTGGTACACCTATCAAACGTAGGTTGGGTCTCTTCACATAGTCCCACATTTCTTGGAGATTTTGTTCATTCCTTTTTGCACTTTTTCTTTAATCTTGGTTTCTCGTTTTATTTCATTGAGTTGATCTTCAACTTCTGATATTCTTTCTTCTGCTTGGTCAATTCGGCTGTTGAAACTTGTGCATGCTTCGAAGTTCTCGTGTTGTGTTTTTCAGCTCCTTCAATTCATTCATATTCCTCTCTAAGTTGTCCATTCTTGTTATCAATTCCTCGAATCTTTTTCAAATCTTTTTCAAGGTTCTTAGTTTCTTTGCACTGGTTTAGAACATGTTCCTTTAGCTCACTGAAGTTTCTCATTATCCACTTTCTGAAGTCTGATTCCGTCATTTTGTCACATTCATTCTCTGTCCAGCTTTGTTCCCTTGCTGGTGAGGAGTTTTGGTCCTTTTTTGGAGGTGAGGTGTTTTGGTTTCGGGTGTTTTCCTCCTTTTTGCTGGTTTCTTCCCATCTTTATGGATTTATCCACCTGTCGTCTTAGTAGTTGCTGATTTTTCAATTGGGTCTCTGTGGACACTGAGATTGTTGATGATGAAGTATTTCTGTTACTTAGTTTTTCCTCTAATGATCTATCCTCTCTGCTGTATGAGTGCTGAGGTCCACTCCAGGCCCTGCTTGTCTGGGGTATACCTGCAGCAGCTGCAGAACAATGAGGGATGATACCAGTTTCTTCTTCTGCTGCCCTTGTTCCAGAATGATGCCAGCCAAATGTCAGTCTGATTAGTCCTTTTCTGGGGTGACTCCTTGGATATACAGGGGTCAGGGAGCTGCTTGAGGAGACAGTCTGTGCTTTATAGGAGCTCCAGTGCTGAGCTGTGAGCTCCGTTGTTCATTCAGGGTTGTTGGGAGGTTGTTTATGTCTGCTGCAATAGAACTCATAAAACACCACTCTTTTTTCACCCTTAGATGCTCTGTCTCAGGGAGTTGGGGCTTTCTTTATGATTATCTGTTGCACTGTCCTGCCCCACTAGATGGCAGTCTATTCACTTTGCCTGCCGGGCTCTGACCTGCTAGCGTCCGTGCTGTTGCTGCTGGGCTTCCTTCTGCTGTGGAGCAGAGTCTCTCTGTTATGGCAGGTTGCCTCGGCAATGGCAGGCAGTCCTGGGCGGTACTTAAGTGGGGTGCACTTTGTCATCAATGGTGGAC
>JAKFGQ010000481.1:0-23046 GCA_021498475.1 Saguinus midas | reverse complement strand
CGGTCCCGACTCACACACCTCCCTTGATGGACTGGTCCCCAGACCTGACTTACCTCTGGAAGTTCCCAGGACCCTGAGGAATTTAGTGTATGTCGGCCAGGTAGTCACTCATCCTCCATGGGGCTGGAACTCTCAGGCCCTGGGACAGCTCAGGGGGTGCCTCCCCTAGAGGACCCCGAGGTGGGAGCGGCCACCTGGGCGAGACTCTGAGATGGCTTCTGTCTGGTGATAGACGAGGATAAATCTCGCTGGGGCTTCCAAAATGTTGTACTGGCCCGAGCATAGAAAGTCAATACCAAGACAAAAGTATGCCAAATTGCAGGGTCTTTATTGCCAGTGGCCATGGAGGACTCGAGTCTCTCACACCCACGGCCTTGAAAGGAGGGTGTCAAGACCCTTTATACCCATAAAAATTACCTTGGGAGTGAGGGTGAGGGGTGGGGGTGGGGGTGAGGGGCTTCAGACATTCCAAGGGCTAGTGGATTCTGTAAATCACCTTCTGGGCAGAGACAAGGGTGAGGGGGTTCCAGACATTCCAGTGGATTCCTGGGCAAAGATGAGGGTGAGGGGCTCCGGACACTCTGAGGGCCAGGGGACTTTTGACATTCTGGTTGTTACTTAAGTGGTTCACAAAAGTCAAGATTAGCATTTGTTGACACACATTCTGGGTAGGAAGGAAATTACAGTCCTTAATTACTTATTACAAGTCACAGGGGCCAAGATGGCATGGGTTTAGACTGCTTGCCCATCACGTTTGGGTTACAGAGAGCAGTTTTAATAGAAAGTGAGGTATGGTTGAGGTATGCAGTTTTATGGGTCTTTTACCATGTCACATTTAGAGGATTCTTGCTCTGTCACCAGGCTGGAGTGCAGTAGTGCAACATTCGCTTATTGCATCCCTTGTCTCCTGGGTGAAAGCGATGCTTTTGCCTGAGCCTCTTGATTGCCTGGGACGAGAGGTGCATTCTACCATGCCTGGTAATATTTTCTATTTTCAGTTGAGATTAGGTTTCACCAAGTTGTCCAGAATGTCTCGATCTCTTGCCCTCGTGATTCACCTGCCTTGGTCTCTCCAAAGTTGGGATTTGCAGGCATAATACACCATGCCAGGCCTTTCTTTACATATTTCTTTATTTACCTAGAGGCATGCAGGTCTTCTGGCATGTACATATGTATACGTATATGTACATATATGTGTATATATGTATATTTATATACGTATGTATATACACATATATATGTATACATTTATTTATCTTTGGTTTAATTATTTTCACGTTATTATTTTTTAAATTGTGACCTGGCAAGTTTTCTTATCTTGGCCAGTCTGGTCTTGGTGTCCTGAACTCAGTTGATATATATATGGCTAAGGTTCCCACCTGGGGTAGATTTCAAGCATTAGCCTCCAAGCAGGGCTATTCATTGATTGATTTATGAATCTATTTATTGATTTATTTAGAGGCAGACTTTTATTTATTAGCTGACATACTTATGGAAAATCAGGTCACATTTAATTCTAGATTTAGAGGCAGTCTTGAATTTATGTATTTATCAATCTAGCTATATAATTATTTTGAAGCAGATTCACATTTACTCATTTATTTATTTTGACCCAGGCTTTCAACATTTATTTACATACTTGTGTATTTCTGTGCAGGCTTGCATTTATTTATTTTCTTAGCTATTTATATGATGATATAGGGGCTGTCTTGCATTTCTTGAATAACTGATTGATTGATTGATTGATTGATTGATTTTATACCGATTTTTCCTCTCTCAGCAAACTGGAGTGCAGTGGCGCAATACTGGCTCCTCCCAACACCCTCTTCGTTCCAGCAATTCTTCTTCCCCAGCCTACCTCCTAGCTGGGACCCCAGGAGCGTGCCACCACACCTGGCTTATATTTCTGTATTTCTACAAGAGACCAGGTTTCTCCATGTTGTCCAGGATTGTCCTGATCTCTTAACCTCATGTTCCAACAGTCTCATCCTCCCAAAATGCTGGGATTACAAGATTGAGCCATGTTGCCTGGACTTTATTTATAGACGTAATTACTGACTTATTTATTTAGAGGTAGGCAGACTGACTGGCATTTATTTATTTATATTTTGAGTGGTTTGTTTAGTTGTATTCATCTTATTATTTTTGTAAATAGAGACAGTGATTCTTTCAGCTTCTTGGCAAGGCTTTTGTCGATGTCCTTACTGTCCTCAGGTGACATAGCTGACTCAGGCTCCCAGTGAGCGGGGTATTTAAAACATGAGTCAGCAAGAGTGTCTCCTTATGTATTGAATGATTTATCTTTCCATTGATTGATTTAGAGGCAGAGTTGCATTTATTTATTTTCTGACGGACTTATGGAGAAGCAGGACTTATTTATTTACATATTTGGAGGCAAGCTTGGATTTATGCATTCATCTGTCTAGCTATCTACCACTTTAGAGACAGCCTGACATTAATCCGTTTATTTGTTTAGACCCAGAATGGCATCATTTATTAATATAGCAAGGTATTTGTGTGCAGGCTTGCGTTTATTCATTTTCTAAACTGTCTGTATCATGATTTAGAGGAGGTCTCGCATTTATCTACTTATTTATTGATTCATTTATTTATTTTAGAGAAAGCCTCGCTCTGTCACCAGGCTTGAGTTCACTGACCCAATCCTGGCTAACTGCAACCTCCAGCCCCTGAGATCAAGCAGTACTTCCTCCTCAGCCTCCAGAATATCTGGGACCACAGACGAGTGCCACCGCGCCTGGCTAATATTTTTTATTTTTAGTAGACATGGAATGTCACCACGTTGGCCAGGATGGCCTTGATCTCTTGACCTCGTGATCCACCTGCCTATGCCTCCCAAGGTGCTGGGGTTACAGGCACTAGCCACCGTGTCCAGACTTTATTTAATTATTTGTTCAGTTATTTATTTATTTACTTAGTGGCAGGCAGGCCATCTTTCATTTATTTATGTATATAAATCTATATTTATTTAATTATGTTCATCATATTTTTTAAATAGAGACAGGGTTTCCTTCACCATTTGGCCAGGCTGGCCTTGATGTCCTGAGCTCAGGTGATATACCCGGCTCAGGATTCAAATGGGCAGAGGATTAAAGCATGAGCCACCAAGCGGGGCTATGTATTTATTGATTTGTCTACCCTCTTATTAATCAATTTATTTAGAGGCAAACTTGCATTTATTTATTTACTGATGTACTTATGGAGAAGCAGGTCGCAGTTAGTTATTTGTATATTTATTTACTTATTTGTTTATTGGTATATTTTGAGGCAGAATTGGATTTATGTATTCATCTAACTATGTATTTATTTAGAGGCAGCCTGACATTTACTCATTCATTTATTTAGACCCAGGCTCACAACATTAAGTTTTATATTTATGTTTTAGTGTGCAGCCTTGCATTTATTTATTTATTTACTTACCTATCTATATAATGATTTAGAGGCAGGCTTGCATTTATTTACTTAGACACAGGCTCGCATTTATTAATTTGTTTTTTATTTTAGACGGATTCTTGCTCTGTCAGCAGGCTGGAGTGCAGTTGTGCAATCTTTGCTTATTGCAACCCTTGACTCCTGGTGAAAGCGATGCTTTTGCCTGAGCCTCTTGAGTAGCTGGGACCAGAGGTGCATGCTACCACGCCTGGTAATATTTTTGTATTTTCAGTAGAGATGAGGTTTCACCATGTTGTCCAGAATGTCTCGATCTCTTCCCTCATGGTTCGCCTGATTCAGCCTCCCAAAAGGTAGGGATTACAGGCGTCATCCACCATGCCTGGCCTTCTTTACTTATTTCTTTATTTACCTAGAGGCATGCAGGTCTTCTGGCATGTACATGTGTATACGTATATGTACATATCTGTATATATATATATGTATATATGTATGTATACACACATATATATATGTATACATTTATCTATTTTGATTTAATTATTTTCACCTTATTATTTTTAAATTGAGACAGGGTCTTTTCTTATCTTGGCCAGGCTGGTCTTGGTGTCCTGAACTCAGTTGATATATATATGGCTCAGGTTCCCAACTGGTGTAGATTTCAAGCATTAGCCTCCAAGCAGGGCTATTCATTGATTGATTTATGTATCTATTAATTGATTTATTTAGAGGCAGACTTTATTTATTAGCTGACATATTTATGGAAAAGCAGGTCACATTTAATTATACATTTAGAGGCAGGCTTGAATTTATGTATCTATCAATCTAGCTATAGAATTATTTTGAGGCAGATTCACATTTACTCATTTATTTATTTAGACCCAGGCTTTCAACATTTATTTACATACTTATGTATTTCTGTGCAGGCTTGAATTTATTCATTTTCTTAACTATCTATATGATGATATAGAGGCTGGCTTGCATTTCTTGATTAACCAATTGATTGATTGACTGATTGATTAATTTTAAACAGATTTTTGCTGTCTCCGCAGGCTGGAGTGCAGTAGCACAATGCTGGCTCCCTGCAACCACCCACTCTTTGGTTCCAGCAATTATTCCATCGAAGCCTCCCTAGGCAGGGCAATTACAAGCAAGGCAGTGCAGTGCATCAAAAGGCAATTTCAGGTAAGACAATTTTTGGCAATGCAAGGAAAGTCAATCTTAGGCAAGGCAATTGCTGAAAAGGCAATTCCAGCCAAGGCATGGCAAAAAAAAAACCCGAAAAGATGTTTTCAGGCAAGGCAATTCCAGCTAAGGCACGTCAGGACAATACCCGGGATGGCAATTCCAGTCAAGAAAAGGCAAGGCAATGCAAGGCAATGCAATTCTAGGCAAGGCAATTTTATACAAGTAAAGGCAAGGCAATGCCATTCAAAGCAAGGCAATTTCAGTCAAGGCAAGTCAAGACAAGGCAATTCCACTCATGAATATCCCAGGGAATGCAATGCAGGGAATTCCATGCAAAAAGAAACAAGGAAATGCAACGCATTTCCAAGCAAGGCTATTTCAGGTAAGGTAATAAAAGACAATTCCAGGGAAGGCAATTCCAGGCAAGGCAATTCTAGGCTAGGAAAGGCAAGACAAGGCAATGCCAGGGAAGGCAATTTCAGGCAAAGCAAGGAAAAAAAGGCAATGCAACTCTAGGCAAGGCAATTGCAAGAAAGGCAATTTCAGGCAAGGCAAGGCAAACAAGGCAGGAAAAGCTTTTCCAGGCAAGGAAATCCCAGATAAAACAAGGCAAGACAATTCGAGGCAAGGCAATTCCAGTCAAGGCAAGTCAGGGAAATACAATGCAAGGCATTTTTAAAAGAGGCAATTCCAGGCGAGGAAAGAAAATGGAAGGAAATTCGAAGCAAGGCAATTCCAGTCAAGGCAAGGCAAGACAAGGCAAATTCAGGCAATGCTATTCCAGGCAAGCAAGGCAAAACAATTCCAGGCTAGGCAATTCCACGTAAGGCAAGGCAGGAAAATTTCAGGAAAGGCAAACCTAGGCAAGGCAAGACAAGGGAATTCCAGGCAAGGCTACTCGAGGAGAGGCAAGGCAAGAAAATTCCAGGCAAGACAACTCCAGGCAATGCAAGGCAAGGCAAGGAAATTTCAGGCAAAAAAATTACTGGCAAGGCATGTCAATGCATGGAAAATTTCAGGCAAGTAAATTCCAGGCAAGTCTAGGCAAGGCAAATCCATGAAAGGAAAGGCAAAAGAAGGCAAATCCAGGCAAGGCAGTTTCACGCAAGACAAGGCAAGGCAATTCCAGGCAAGGCAACTCCAGGAAAGGCAAGGCAAGACAATTTCAGGCTTGGCAATTCTAGGAAAGGCTAGGAAAGTCAAGGCAATTCCAGCAAGGCAAGACAACGCAAGAAAACGAAGGCAACTCCAGGCAAGAAAATTCCTTGCAAGGCAAGTAAATGCAACCCAATTCCAGGAAAGTAAGTGCCAGGAAATGCTACACAAGGAAATTGCAGGCAAGGCAAGGCAAAGCAACAAAATTTCAGGCAAGGCAAGGCAAGGCAGGGCAATTCCAGGCAGGGCAATTTCAGACATGCAAGTCAAGGCAAGACAATTCTAGGTAAGGCAATTCCAGACAAGGCAAGGCAAACCAAAGCAAGGCAATTCCAGATATGGCAATTCCAGGCTAGGCAAAGAGAGGCAATGCAGGAAACTTCCCAGCAAGGCAGAAAAATTTCCAGGCAAGAAAATTCAAGGCATGGCAAAACAAGGTAATGCAGGCCAATTCCAGGGAAGGCAATTCGAGGTAAGGAAAAGCAAGGCAAAGCAGGAAAATTTCAAACAAGGCAACTCAAGGCAAGACAAGGCAAGGCAGAAAAGGGCAAATATAGGCAAGGCGATTTCAGGCAAGGAAAGGCAAGGCAATTACAGGGAAGGCAAGACAAGACAAAACCAGGCAAGGCTAGACAAAGAAATTGCAGGAAAGGCAAGGAAAGACAATTACAGACAAAGCAAGGTAAGGCAAAGCAACGCAATTCTAGGCAAGGCAATTTTAGGCATGGGAAGACAATTCCAGCCAAGGCAATTTCTGGCAATGCAAGGCTAGGCATTTCCAGGAAAGGCAATTGCTGGAAAGGTAACTCCACGCAAAGCAAGGCAAGAAAAGGTAGGGAAAGCTATTTGCAGGCAAGGCAATTCCAGCTAAGGCAAGGCAAGACAATTCCAGTCAAGGCAAGGCAAGGCAATGCAAGGCAAGGCAATTCTGGGCAAAACAATTTTGGGTGAGGAAAGGCAAGGCAAGGCAATTCGAAGCAAGGCAATTCCAGTCAAGGCTAGGCAAGACAAGGCAATTCCACCAAGGCTATTTTAGGAAAGGCAATGCAGGACAATTCCAGTCAAGGAAAAGCAAGGCAATGCAAAGTAATTCCAGGAAGGCAATTCTAGATAAGGCAAGACAAGGCAATTTCAGGCAAGTCAATTTCAGGAAAACAATTCTAGGCAAGGTAAGGCAAGATAAGGCAAGGTGAGGCATGGCAAGGCAAAACAAGGCAATGCCAGGCTGCAATTCCAGGCAGTGTAAGGCAAAAAACAGCAGGACAATTCTAAGCAAGGCAATTTCAGAAAAGGCAATTCAACGCTAGTGAAGGCAAAGCAAGGGAAGGCAGCTCAATTTTAGGCCAGGCAATTCCAGGCAAAACAGGGCAATGCAATGTAGAGCAATTCTAGGCAAGGCTCTTTCAGGCAAGGCAAGGCAATGCAAGGCAATTTTAGCAAAGTCATTTGTAGGCACGGAAATGCAATGAAAGGCAAGGCAAGGCAAGGTAAGGCAAAAAGCAATTCCAGGCAAGGCAAGGCAAGTTAACCCAAGCCTAGGCAAGGCAATTCCAGGCAAGACAATTCCATGAAAGGCAATTCCATGCAATAATAGGCAAGGCAATGAAAGTCAATTGCAGAAAAGTCAATTCCAGGAAAGGCAAGGCTAAGCAATTTCCAGCAAGGAAAAGCAAGGCAAGGCAAGGCAATGCAATGTAAGGCAATTTGATTCAAGAAAATTCCAGGCAAGAAAATGGAAGGCAATTTTAGGCAAGGCAATTCTAGGATAGGCAAGGAAAAACAAGAAAAGGCAGCACAATTGTAGGCAAGGCAATTCCAGGCAAGGCAGGGCAAGGCAATGTAGGAAATTTCAGGAAAGCCAAGACAATGCAAGGCAATTTCAGGAATGTTCATTCTAAGCACTTCATGGCAAGGCAAGGAAACTCAATTCCAGGCAAAAGCAATTCCAGGAAAGGCAAAGCAAATTTAGGCTAGGCAATTCCATAAAACGCAAGGCAACACAAGGCAAGGCAAGGCAATTCCAGGTAAGACAATTCCAGTCAAGGCAATACCATGCAAAGAAAGGCAATGCAACTCTAGGCAAGGCAGCAATTGCAAGAAAGGCAATTTCAGGCAAGGCAAGGCAAACAAGGCAGGAAAAGCTTTTCCAGGCAAGGAAATCCCAGATAAAACAAGGCAAGACAATTCGAGGCAAGGCAATTCAGTCAAGGCAAGTCAGGAAATACAATGCAAGGCATTTTTAAAAGAGGCAATTCCAGGCGAGGAAAGAAAATGGAAGGAAATTCGAAGCAAGGCAATTCCAGTCAAGGCAAGGCAAGACAAGGCAAATTCAGGCAATGCTATTCCAGGCAAGCAAGGCAAAACAATTCCAGGCTAGGCAATTCCACGTAAGGCAAGGCAGGAAAATTTCAGGAAAGGCAAACCTAGGCAAGGCAAGACAAGGGAATTCCAGGCAAGGCTACTCGAGGAGGCAAGGCAAGAAAATTCCAGGCAAGACAACTAATGGTAAGGCAAGGCAAGGAAATTTCAGGCAAAAAAATTACTGGCAAGGCATGTCAATGCATGGAAAATTTCAGGCAAGTAAATTCCAGGCAAGTCTAGGCAAGGCAAATCCATGAAAGGAAAGGCAAAAGAAGGCAAATCCAGGCAAGGCAGTTTCACGCAAGACAAGGCAAGGCAATTCCAGGCAAGGCAACTCCAGGAAAGGCAAGGCAAGACAATTTCAGGCTTGGCAATTCTAGGAAAGGCTAGGAAAGTCAAGGCAATTCCAGCAAGGCAAGACAACGCAAGAAAACGAAGGCAACTCCAGGCAAGAAAATTCCTTGCAAGGCAAGTAAATGCAACCCAATTCCAGGAAAGTAAGTGCCAGGAAATGCTACACAAGGAAATTGCAGGCAAGGCAAGGCAAAGCAACAAAATTTCAGGCAAGGCAAGGCAAGGCAGGGCAATTCCAGGCAGGGCAATTTCAGACATGCAAGTCAAGGCAAGACAATTCTAGGTAAGGCAATTCCAGACAAGGCAAGGCAAACCAAAGCAAGGCAATTCAGATATGGCAATTCCAGGCTAGGCAAGAGAGGCAATGCAGGAAACTTCCCAGCAAGGCAGAAAATTCCAGGCAAGAAAATTCAAGGCATGGCAAAACAAGGTAATGCAGGCCAATTCCAGGAAGGCAATTCGAGGTAAGGAAAAGCAAGGCAAAGCAGGAAAATTTCAAACAAGGCAACTCAAGGCAAGACAAGGCAAGGCAGAAAAGGGCAAATATAGGCAAGGCGATTTCAGGCAAGGAAAGGCAAGGCAATTACAGGGAAGGCAAGACAAGACAAAACCAGGCAAGGCTAGACAAAGAAATTGCAGGAAAGGCAAGGAAAGACAATTACAGACAAAGCAAGGTAAGGCAAAGCAACGCAATTCTAGGCAAGGCAATTTTAGGCATGGGAAGACAATTCCAGCCAAGGCAATTTCTGGCAATGCAAGGCTAGGCATTTCCAGGAAAGGCAATTGCTGGAAGGTAACTCCACGCAAAGCAAGGCAAGAAAAGGTAGGAGAAGCTATTTGCAGGCAAGGCAATTCCAGCTAAGGCAAGGCAAGACAATTCCAGTCAAGGCAAGGCAAGGCAATGCAAGGCAAGGCAATTCTGGGCAAAACAATTTTGGGTGAGGAAAGGCAAGGCAAGGCAATTCGAAGCAAGGCAATTCCAGTCAAGGCTAGGCAAGACAGGCAATTCCACCAAGGCTATTTTAGGAAAGGCAATGCAGGACAATTCCAGTCAAGGAAAAGCAAGGCAAGGCAAGACAATTCTAGGTAAGGCAATTCCAGACAAGGCAAGGCAAGGCAATGTAAGGCAAGGCAATTTCAGGCAAGGCAAGGCAATTCTAGGCAAGACAATGTAAGGCAAGGCAAGGCAATGTAAGGCAAGGCAAGGCAAGACAAGGCAAGGCAATTCCAGGCAGTGTAAGGCAAGAAACAGCAGGCAATTCTAAGCAAGGCAATTCCAGAAAAGGCAATTCAACACTAGTCAAGGCAAAGCAAGGGAAGGCAGCTCAATTTTAGGCCAGGCAATTCCAGGCAAAACAGGCAATGCAATGTAGAGCAATTCTAGGCAAGGCTCTTTCAGGCAAGGCAAGACAATGCAAGGCAATTTTAGCAAAGTCATTTGTAGGCACGGAATGCAATGAAAGGCAAGGCAAGGCAAGGTAAGGCAAAAAGCAATTCCAGGCAAGGCAAGGCAAGTTAACCCAAGCCTGGGCAAGGCAATTTTAGGCATGGAAGACAATTCCAGCCAAGGCAATTTCTGGCAATGCAAGGCTAGGCATTTCCAGGAAAGGCAATTGCTGGAAGGTAACTCCACGCAAAGCAAGGCAAGAAAAGGTAGGGAAAGCTATTTGCAGGCAAGGCAATTCCAGCTAAGGCAAGGCAAGACAATTCCAGTCAAGGCAAGGCAAGGCAATGCAAGGCAAGGCAATTCTGGGCAAAACAATTTTGGGTGAGGAAAGGCAAGGCAAGGCAATTCGAAGCAAGGCAATTCCAGTCAAGGCTAGGCAAGACAAGGCAATTCCACCAAGGCTATTTTAGGAAAGGCAATGCAGGACAATTCCAGTCAAGGAAAAGCAAGGCAATGCAAAGTAATTCCAGGAAAGGCAATTCTAGATAAGGCAAGACAAGGCAATTTCAGGCAAGTCAATTTCAGGGAAAACAATTCTAGGCAAGGTAAGGCAAGATAAGGCAAGGTGAGGCATGGCAAGGCAAAACAAGGCAATGCCAGGCGCGGCAATTCCAGGCAGTGTAAGGCAAGAAACAGCAGGGCAATTCTAAGCAAGGCAATTCCAGAAAAGGCAATTCAACACTAGTCAAGGCAAAGCAAGGGAAGGCAGCTCAATTTTAGGCCAGGCAATTCCAGGCAAAACAGGGCAATGCAATGTAGAGCAATTCTAGGCAAGGCTCTTTCAGGCAAGGCAAGGCAATGCAAGGCAATTTTAGCAAAGTCGTTTAGGCAACGGAATGCAATGAAAGGCAAGGCAAGGCAAGGTAAGGCAAAAAGCAATTCCAGGCAAGGCAAGGCAAGTTAACCCAAGCCTAGGCAAGGCAATTCCAGGCAAGACAATTCCATGAAATGGCAATTCCATGCAATAATAGGCAAGGCAATGAAAGTCAATTGCAGAAAAGTCAATTCCAGGAAAGGCAAGGCTAAGCAATTTCCAGCAAGGAAAAGCAAGGCAAGGCAAGGCAATGCAATGTAAGGCAATTTGATTCAAGAAAATTCCAGGCAAGAAAATGGAAGGCAATTTTAGGCAAGGCAATTCTAGGATAGGCAAGGAAAAACAAGAAAAGGCAGCACAATTGTAGGCAAGGCAATTCCAGGCAAGGCAGGGCAAGGCAATGTAGGGAAATTTCAGGAAAGCCAAGACAATGCAAGGCAATTTCAGGAATGTTCATTCTAAGCACTTCATGGCAAGGCAAGGAAACTCAATTCCAGGCAAAGCAATTCCAGGAAAGGCAAAGCAAATTTAGGCTAGGCAATTCCATAAAACGCAAGGCAACACAAGGCAAGGCAAGGCAATTCCAGGTAAGACAATTCCAGTCAAGGCAATACCATGCAAAGAAAGGCAAGGCAATGCAATGCAATTACAGGAAAGTCAATTTCTGGGAAAAAAGGAAAGGCAATTTCAGGCCAGGCAAGACAAGGCAGTGCAATTCCAGGCATGGAAATTTTAGGCAAGGTAATGAAAGGCAGGTCAGTTTTGGGCATGTCAAGGCAAGGCAATTATAAGCCAGGCAATTCCAGGCAGAAAGAGGCAAGCCAAGGCAAGGCTATTCCAGGTAGGGCAATAGGCAAAGCAAGGAAATGTAAAAAATTCCAGGCAAGGCAAGGCAATGCCAGGCAAGGCAAGGAAAGACAAGGCAAAGAAAGTCAAGACAAGAAAAGGCAAGGGATCCCAAGGCAAGGCAAAACAATTTCAGACAAGACAATTCCAAGCATGACTATTCCATGCAAGGAAAGACAAGGCAATGCAAGGCAATCGCAAAAAAAGTCAATTCCAGGCAAGAAAAGGGAAGGCAAATCCAGGCAAGGCAAGGCAAGACAATTCCAGGCAAGAGTATTGCAGAAGAGGCAATTCCAGGCAAGGCAAGGCAAGGCAATACAAGATAAGGCAATTCCAGGCAAGGCAAGAAAAGGGAACTCGAAGCAAGGTAATTCCAGAGAAGGCAAGGCAGTGCAATTCTAGGCAAGACAATGTAAGGCAAGGCAATGTAAGGCAAGGCAATTTCAGTCAAGGCAAGGTAAGGCAACGCAAGGCAAGGCAATTCTAGGCAAGACAATCTCACGCGAGTAAAGGAAAGTCAAGGTAATTCAAAACAAGGCAAATCTAGTCACAGCAAGGCACGACAAGGCAATTCCAGGAAAGTCTATTCCAGGGAAGGCAAGACAGGGCAATTCCAGGCAAGGAAAAGCAAGGGAAGGCAAGGCAATGCAATTCCAGACAATTCAAGCAAGGAAATTTCAGGCAAGGCAAGGCAAGTCTATTTTATTCAAGGTAATTTTAGGCTAGGCAAGGAAGGCAAGGAAGGCAGCACTATTCTAGGCAAGAAAATTCCAGGCAAGGCAGGGCAAGGCAATGTAGGGCACTTCCAGGTAAAGCAATTTTTGGCAAGGCAAGGCAAAGCAAGACAATTTCAGGAAAGTCAATTTTAGGCATGGCACAGCAAGGAAACACAAGGGAAAAAAGTAAATTTCAGGCAAAGCAATTTTAGGCAAGGCAAGGCAAAGCAGTTTCAGGCTAGGCAATTCCAGACAATGCAAGGCAATGCAATGCAAGGCAAGGCAAGGGAAAAAGAGTCAATTACAAGCAAAACAATTCCAGGCAAGGCAAGGTAAAGTAGATTCAGTCTAGGCAATTCCAGACAATGCAAGGCAATGCAACGCAAGGGAAGGCAATTTCGGGCAAAAATTCCAGGCAAGACAATTCCAGACAATGCAACTTCAGGCAAGCAAAGAAAAGGCAATGCAAGGCAATTTTGGGAAAGTCAATTTCAGGGAAGGAAAGGCAAGAAAATTCCAGGCAAGGCAAGGCAAGACAGTGCAATTTCAGGATAAAAAATTTCTGTCAAGGTAATGTAAGGCAGGTCAGTTCTGAGAAGACAAGGCAAGGCAATTATAGGTAAGGCAATTCCAGACAAGGAAACAAAACACAAGGCAAGGCAATTCCAATCAAGGCAAGGCAAGGCAATTCCAGGCAAGGCAACTCCAGGCAATGAAAGGCAAGGCAAGGCAAGACAAGGCAAAAAAATTCCAGGTAAGAATATCCCAGGCAAGGCAAAGACATTCTAGGCAAGACAATTTTAGGCAAGGTAAGGCAATGCAATGCAAGGCAATTCAAAGCAAGAAAATTTCAAGCAAGACAAGGCAAGGTAAAGAAAGGCAAGGCAAGAAAAACTAGAAAAATTCTAATCAAGGCAATTCCAGGCAAGGCAGGACAAGCATATGTAGGGTAATTTCAGGCAAGGCTCTTTTAGGCAAGGCAAGACGATGCAAGGCAATTTCAGAAAAGTCAATTTATGGCACGGCAAGGCAAGGCAGGGCTATAAAGGCCGGGCAATTTTAGGCATGACAAGCTAAGGCAAGGCAATTCCAGGCAAGGCAAGGCAAGCCGAGGCAAGGCAATGCAAGAAAATTTAAAACAAGGCATAAAAATTTCATGCAAGGCAATATCAGGCAAGGCAATTCCAGACAAGGCATTTCCAGGCAAGGCAATTAAAGGCAATTTCAGTCAAGGCAAGGTAAGGCAAGACAATGAAACTCTAGGCAAAGCAATTACAGGCAAGGCAAGGCAATGTAAGGCAAAACAATTTTTTGGCAATGAAAGGCCAAATAATTCCACGAAGGCAATTGCCAGAAAGGCAATTCCAGGCAAGGCAAAGCAAGACAAAGCAGAAAAAAGAAATTCCATGCAACACAATTTCAGCTAAGGCAAGGCAAGGCAATTCCAGCCAAGAAAATTCCAGTCAAGGCAAGGAAAGGCAATGCAAGGCAAGGCAATTCTAGGCAAGGCAATCCCAGGAGAGGAAAGGCAATGCAAGGCAATTTCACACAAGGCAACTCCAGTCAAGGCAAGGCAAGAAAAGACAATTCCAGGCAAGCCTATTCCAGGGAAGGCAAGGCAGGGGAAATTCCAGGAAAGGCAATTCCCAGAAATGCAATTCCAGGCAAGGCAAGGTAAGACAAGGCAGGAAAAGGCAATTCCAGGCAAGGCAAGGCAAGAAAAGGCAGGGAAAGGCAATTCCAGGCAAGGAAAGGCAATTCCAGGCAAGATAATTTTAGTCAAGGCAAGGAAAGGCAACGCAAGGCAAGGCAACTCTAGGCAAGGCAATTCCAGGCGTGGAAAGGCATTGCAATGCAATTCGAAACAAGGCAACTCCAGTCAAGGTAGGCAAGACAAGAAAATTCCAGGCAAGAATAATTCAAGGAAGACAAGGCAGGGCAATTCCAGGCAAGGCAATTTCAGAAAAATTAATGCAAGAGAATGCAGAAAAAGGCAATCCCAGACAAGGCAATTCCAGGTAAGATAAGGCCAGGCAATTCCAGGGATGGCAACTCCAGACAAGGCAAGGCAAGGCAATTTAGGCAAGCCAATTTTAGGCAAGGCAAGAAAACGCAGGGCTAGTCAATTCCAATCAAGTCAAGGCAAGGCAAGGCTATTCCAAGCAAGGCAACTCCAGGAAATGCAAGGCAAGGCAAGGCAAGGCAAAAAATTTCAGGTAAGAAAATTCCAGGAAAGGCAAGGCAAGGAAAGGACATTCAAGGCAAGGCAATTTCAGGTAAGACAAGGCAATGCAAGGCATGGCAATTTCACAAAAGGAAATTCCAGGCGAGACAAGGAAATACAAGCAAGGCAAGGCAGGGCAATTCTAAGCAAGGTAATTTCAGGCAAGATACGGAAAGAGTATGTAGGGCAATTTGAGGCAAGTCTCTTTTAGTCAAGGCAAGGCAATGCAAGGCAACTTCAGGAAAGTCAATTTTAGGCACAGCACGGCAAGGCAAAGCAAGGCAAGGCAATTCCAGGAAAGGCAAGGCAGGACAATTCCAGGCAGGAAAGTTTCAGGCAAGGCAAGGCAAAACAGGGCCATTCCAGGAAGGGTAATTCGAGACAAGGCAAGACAAGGCAAGGCAATTCTAAGCAAGGCAAGTTTAGGCAAGGCAAGGCAAGCCAAGCAAAACAACTTCCGACAGAACAATTCATAGTTAGGCAATGGAAGGCAAGAAAATTTCCAACAAGGCAGGGAAATTGAAAGCAAGGCAATTTCAGGCAAGGCATGTCAAGGCAATTCCAGACAAGGTATTTCTAGGCAAGGCAAGGAAAGGCAATTCGAGGCAAGGCAACTCCAGTCAAAACAAGGTAAGGCAAGGCAATGCAATTTTAGGCAAAGCAATTCCAGGCAAGGCAAGGTAAGTCAAGGTAATGCAATTCTAGGCAAAGCAATACCAGGCAAGGCAAAGTAATGTAAGGCAAGGAAATTTCAGGCAAGGAAATTTTAGGCAATGCAAGGCAGGGCAATTCCAGGCAAGATAAAGCAAGGCAGGGCAAGGCAATGCAATGCAAGGCAATTTCAAGCAAGGCAATTCCAGGCAAGGCAAGGCAAGACAATTCCAGGCAAGGCAATTCTATGCTAGGCAAGGAAAGGCAAGGGAAGGCAGCGTAATTCTAGGTGAGACCATTCCAGGTAAGGCAGGGAAATACAATGTAGGGCAATTCCAGGCTAAGCTCTTTTAGGAAAGGCAAGGCAAAGCAAGACAATTTCAGGAAAGTCAATTTTAGGCACAACAAGGCAATGCAAGGAAAGACGAGGCAAGGGAATTCCAGGCTAGGCAATTTCAGGCAAGGCAAGGTAAGGCAATTCCAGGCAAGACAATTCCAGGTTATGCAATCCTGTGCAAGAAAAGGCAAGGAAATACAAGGCAATTGCGGAATGTTAATTGCAGGAAAGGAATGGCAAGGCAAATACAGGCAAGGCAATGAAAGGCAATATTAGGCAAGGCAACTGCAGGAAACGTAACTCCAAGCAAGTCAATTTCAGGCAAGGCAAGGCAACTTCAGGCAAGGCAAGGCAAGGCAATTTCAGGCAAGGCAAGGCAAGACAAGGCAAGACAAGGCAAGGCAATTTCAGACAAGGTAATTCCAGGCAAGGCAAGAAAAGGCAATTTGAGGCAAGACAATTCCAGGAAGGCAAGGTAAGGCAAGGCAATGCAATTCTAGACAATGCAATTCCAGAAAAGCAAGGCAATGAAAGGCAAGACCATACCAGTCAACAGAAACTAAGTCAACAAAAGGCAAGGCAGTTCTAGGCAAGGCAATTCCAGGCAAGGAAAGGCCAGGGATGGCCATTCAAAACAAGAAAACTTCAGTCAAGGCAAGGCAAGATGAGGCAACTCCAGGCAAGGCTATTCCAGGAAAGGCAAGGCAGGGCAATTTTAGGTTAAAAATCAAGGAAAGGCAATGCAATGCAAAACAATTTTAAGCAAAAAAAATCTGGGCAAGACAAGGCAAGGCAAGGCAATTACAGGAAAGACAAATATAGGCTGGCAAGGCCAGGCAAAAGAAGGCAGCACAATTCTAGGCAAGGAAATTCCAGGTACAGTAAGGCAAGGCAATTTAGGGCAATTCTAGGCAAGGCTCATTTAGGAAAGGCAAGTCAACAAAGCTATTTTATAAAAGTCAATCTGAAGCATGGCAAGGCAAGTCAAGGCAAAGAGAATCAATTCCAGAGAAGGCAATTCCAGGCATGGCAAGGCAAGGCAATTTTAGGCTAAGCAATTTCAGGCAACACAAGGAAATGCAAGGCAAGGCAAGTCAACTACAGGCAAGGGAAAGCAATGCAGTGCAATTCCAGGCAGAGAAATTTCAGGCAATGTAATGCAAGGCAGTGCAATTCCAGGCAGGAAAATTTTAGTCAAGGTAATGCAAGGCAGGTCAGTTTCAGGCAAGACAAAACAAGGCAATTATAGGCAAGAAAAATCCAGGCAAGGCAAAGCAATTTCAGGCAGGGCAATTCCAGGCTAGGAAAAGTAAGGCAAAGTAAAAAAATTTGAAGCAAGGCAAGGCAACACCAGCCAAGACAAGGAAAGGCATGACAAAGAAAGTGAACACAAGGAAAAGCAAGGCAATTCAGGAAAGGCAATTCTAGGTGAAAACAAGGCAAGGCAAGGCAAGACAAGGAAAATCCAGGAAAGGTATTTCCAGGCAAGCCAAAGCAAGGCAATTCCAGGCTAGGCAATTGCAGGAATGGCAATTCCAGGCAAGGAAAGGCAAGACAAGGCAATTCCAGGAAAGGCAATTTTACATAAGGCAAGGCAGGGCAATTCCAGGAAAGGCAAATTCAGGCAAGAAAAGGCAAGGCAATTCCAGACAAGGCAACTCCAGGCAAGGCAAGGCAATCCAGGCAAAACAATTCCTGGCCATGCAAGGCAGGGCAATTCTAGGCAAGGCAAGGAAAGACAAAGCACAGAAAGGCAATTCCACACAAGGCAATTCCAGATAAGGCAAGGCAAGGCAAGGTAAAACAAGGCAGGGAAATTCCAGGAAAGGAAAAGCAAGGAAATGCAAGGCAATTCAAGGCAAGACAATTCCAGGTAAAGCAAGGCAAGGCAATTTTAGGCAAAACAATTTTACGCAATGTAATTCTAGGCAAGGCAAGGCAAGGTAAGGCAAGGCAAGGCAAGACAAAGCAATGCCAGGCAATGCAACCGAGGTAAGGCCAGGCAAGGCAATGCAATTCTAGGCAAGACAATTGCAGGCAAGGCAATTCCAGTCAAGGCAAGGCAAGAAAAAGCAGAGAAAGGCAATTCCAGGCAAGGTAATTTTAGGTAAGGGAAGGCAATTCCAGAAAAGACAACTTTAGCAAATGCAAAGCAGGGCAATTCCAGGCAAGGTAATTGCCAGAAAGGTAATTTTAGAAAAAATAATACAAGAGAAGGAAAGGAAACGCAATTCCAGGCAAGGCAATTTCAGGTAAGGCAAGGCAAGGTAATTTAAGGGAAGGCCCATCCAGACAAGGCAAGGCAACACAATTCTAAGCAAGGCAATTCCAAAAAAGGCAAGAAGACACAGGGCACTGCAATTCCAATCAAGGCAAAACAAGGCAAGGCTATTTGAGGCAAGGAAATTCCAGGCAATGCAAGGCAAGGCAAGGCAAAAATAATTTAAGTAAGGAAATTCCAGGCAAGGCAAGAAAAAACCAGACAAGGCAGGGAGGTTCATTCCACGGAAGGAAAATTTAGGCAATGCAATGCAAGGCAATTCCAAGCCAGAAAATTTCATTCAAGGCAAGGCAAGCAACATCAAGGCAATTCCAGACAGGGCGATTTTGGGCTAGGCAAGTTAAGGAAATGCAAGAAAATGTCCAAACAGGCATGGAAATTCCAAACAAGTCAATTTCAGGCCAAACAAGGCAAGGCAAGGCAATTTCAAACAATGTATTTCCAGACAAGGTAAGAAAAGGTAATTCGAGGCAAAGCAATTACAGTCAAGGCAAGGTAAGGCAAGTCAATGTAATTCTAGGGAAGACAATTCCAGGCAAGGCAAATCTAGGCAAGGCAAGACAAGGCAATTCCAGGCAAGTCAAGGCAAGGCGAGGTAATGCAATTCTAGGCAAGGCAAATGCAGGAAAGGCAATTCCAGGCAAGGCAAGCAATACAAGGCAGAGAAAGGCAATTCCAGGCAAGGAAATTTTAGGTAAGGCAAGGCAATTCCAGAAAAACCAACACCAGGAAATGCAATGCAGGGGTAATTCAGGCAAGTCAATTGCTGGAAAGGCAATTTCAGGAAAATTAAGTGAAGAGAAGGCAGAGAAAGGCAACCCCAGGCAAGGGAATTCCAGGTAAGGCAAGAGAGGGCAAGGCAAGGCAGTTCCAGGAAAGGCAACTCCAGACAAGGTAAGGTAAGGCAACTTCAGGCAAGGCATTTCCAAGTACAGCAAGGTAAAACAATTTCAGGCAAATCAAATTTAGGCAAGGCAATTCTAGGCAAGGCAAGACAAGGCAAGACAAGGCAAAGCAATTCCAGGCAAGAAAATTTTTGGCAAGGAAAGTCAATTCAAGGCAAATCCAGGCAAGTAAATTCCAGGCAAGGCTAGGGAAGAAAATTGCAGGCAGGCCACTTCCAGGCAAGGATATTCGAGGTCAGAAAAGGCAACACAAAGCAGGGTAATTTCAGGCAAGGAAATTCGAGGCAAGGCAAGGCAGGGAAATTTCCAGCAAGGCACTTTGAGGAAAGGTGAGACAAGGCAAAAAGGGCAATTCCAGGCAAGGCGATATCAGGCAAGGCAAGGCAAGGCAAGGCAATTCCAGGCAAGGCAAGACAAGACAAGGCAAGGCAATTTCAGAAAAGAAAATTCCAGGCATGGCATGGAATTGCAGTTCCAGGCGAGGTATGGTAAGGCAAGGCAAGGCAAGGCAATGCGATTCTAGGCAAGGCAATTCCAGTCGAGGCAAGGCAATTTTAGGCAAGGCAATTGCCAGACAGGCAATTCCAGGCAAGGCAAGGCAAGCCAAGGCAAGGCAATTTCAGACAGGGCAATTCCAGGCTAGGCAAAAAAAGGCAATGCAAGAAAATTTCTAGCAGAGCATGGAAATTCTAATCAAAGCAATTTCAGGCAAGACAAAGCAAGGCAATTACAGGCAAGACAATTCCAGGCAAAGAAAAGCCAGGTAAAGCCAGGCAATTCTAGGCAAGAGAATTTTAGGCAAGGCAAGACATGGCAATTCCACGCAAGGCAATCCCAAGCAAAGTAAAACAAGGCAAGGCAGGCCAATTCCATGCAAGGTAATTTGAGATAAGGAAAGACAAGGCAAAGCAGGGTAATTCCAGGTAAAGCAATTCGAGGCAAGGTAAGGCAGAAAAATTTCAAGCAAGACAATTCGAGGCAAGACAAGGAAAGGCAAAAAGGGCAATTCCAGGCAAGGTGATTTCTGGCATGACAAGTCAAGGCAAGAAAAATAAAGGCAATGCTAGGTAAGGCAAGGCAATTCCAGGAAAGGCAATTCCAGACGAGGTAAGGCAAGGCAATTCAGGCAAGGCATTTCCAAGTAAGGCAAGGTAAAACAATTTCAGGCAAAGCAATTATAGGCAAGGCAATTCCAGGCAATTCAAGGCAAGGCAAAACAAGGCAATTCTATGCAAGGGAAGACAAGAATAATAAAAGCAATGCTAGGCAAGGCAGAACAATTCCAGGCAGGGCAATTTCAGACAAGGCGAGGAAAAACAATTCTAGACAAGGCTATTTCAGGCAATACGAGGCAAGACAAGGCAACACAACTTCAGCCAGGGCCATTACAGGCTAGGCATAACAAGGCAATGCAAGAAAATTCCCAGCAAGTCAAGAAAATTTCAGTTATGGCAATTTCAGGCAAGGCAAGGGATGGCAATTTCAGGCAAGGTCATTTCAAGCAAGAGAAAACAAGGCAAGGCAGGCCAATTTCCAGACAAGGCAATTTAAAATAAGAAAAGGCAAGGCAACTCACAGCAACTCTAGACAAGGCAATTCGAGCAAGGCAAGGCAGGGAAATCCCAAACAGGGCAATTAGAGGCAAGGCAAAGCAAGACAAAAAAGGGCAATTTCAGGCAAGGCAATTTCAGAAAAGGTAAGGCAATCCCAGACAAGGTAATCCCAGGCAAGGCAAGGCAAGGCAATTCTAGGCAAGGGAATTTCAAGCAAGGAAAGGCAAGGCAAGACAATGCAATTTTAGCCAAGGCAATTTCAGTCATGGCAAGGTAATGTAAGGCAAGGCCCAGGCAAGGCAATTCCTGGCAATGCAAGGCAAGACAAGGCAGAAAAAGGCAATTCCAGACAAGACAATTCCAGCTAAGGCAAGTGAAGGCAATGCCAGGCAAGGCAATTCCAGTCAAGGCAATGCAAGGAAACACAAGGTAATTCTAGGCAATGCAATTTCAGGCGAAAAAAGGCAAGACATGGCAATTTGAAACAAAGCAATTTCAGTCAAGGCAATGCAAGACAAAGAAATTTCACACAAGGCTATTCCACAAAAGGCAAGGCAGGGCAATTCCAAGCAAGAAAATTTCAGGCAAGTCAATGCAGGGCAATTTTAGTCAAGGCAATTCTAGGAAAGACAAGGCAAAAGATGGCAGCACAATTCTAGGCAAGGCAATTCCAGGCAAGGCAGAGCAAGGCAATGTACGGTAATTCCAGGCAAGGCTCTTTTAGAAAAGGCAATGCAACGCAAGGCAATTTCAGGAAAGTCAATTTTAGACATGGCAAAGCAAAGCAAAGCAAGGCAAGACAATTCTAGGCAATACAACTACAGGCAAGGCAATCCCATGCAATAAAAGGCAAGGCAGTGCAAGGCAATTTCAGGAACGTCAATTTCAGACAAGAAAAGGCAAGGAAATTCCAGGCAAAGCAAGGCAAGGCAAGGCAATTCCAGGGAACGTAAAGCAAGGCAATTCCAGGCAGGGAAATTTTAGAAAAGGCAATGGAATATTATGCAGCAATCAAAAATGATGAGTTTGTGTCCTTTGTAAGGACATGGATGAATCTGGAGAACATCATTCTCAGCAAACTGACACAAGAACAGAAAAAGAAATACCGCATATACTCACTCATAGGTGGGTGAGAAGAATGAGAACACATGGACACAGAGAGGCAGTCTACTATACACTGGGGTCTATTGGGGGGAATGGGGGAAGGACAGTGCGGGGGAGCTGGGGAGGGATAGCCTGGGGATGAATGCCAAGTGTGGGTGAAGGGGAGGAAGGCAGCGAAACACACTGCCATGTGTGTACCTATGCAACTATCTTGCACGTTCTGCACATGTACCCCAAAACCTATAATGCAATAAAATTAAAAAAAAAGAAAAGGCAATGCAAGGAACGTCAGGTCCAAACAATACAATGCAAGGCAATTATGGGCAAGGCAATTCCAGGCAAGGCATTTCCAGGCAAGGCAAGGCAAGCCAAAGCAAAACAATTTGAGGCAGGACCATTACAGTCTAGGAAAAACAAGGCATCACAAAATAATTCCAGGCAAAAAAAGGCAATTTCAGAGGCAAGGAAAGGCAAGGCAAAAAGTCAAGGCAAGGAAAGGCAAAGAAATTCCAAAACAGGCAATTTCAGTCAAAGCAATTATAGGCAAGGCAAGGAAAGAAAGAAAGGAAAGGCAAGACTAGGTAAATCTAGGCAAGGCAGTTTCAGGCAAGACAAGGCAATTCCAGGCTAGGCAATTGCAGGAAAAGCAATTTCAAGCAAGGCAAGGCAACACCAGGCAATTCCAGGCAAGGCAATTCAACATAAGGAAGGCACGAAAATTCCAGGAAAGACAAATCCAGACAAGTCAAGAAAAGTCAATTTCAGGCAACGCAATTTGACTTAAGGCAAGGCAGGGCAATTTCAGGAAAGGCAAATCCGGGTAAGGCAAGGCAAGTCAATTCCAGGCAAGGCAACTCCAGGCAAACCAAGGCAAGGTGATCCCAGGTAAGGCAAGACAAGGCAAAAGATTCCAGGAAAGGCAATTCCAAACAAAGCCAGGAAAGTCAAGGCAATCTCAGGCAAGTCAAAACAAGGCAATTTCAGGGAAGAAAATTCCTGGCAAGGCAAATCAATGCAAGGCTATTCCAAGCAAGCAAATTCCATGCAAGGCTAGGCTGGGAAAATCCAGGAAAAAAAACAAGGAAAGACAAATTCAGGCAAGGCAGTTTTAGGCAAGCCAATTCCAGGCAAGGCAAGGCAAGGCAATTCCAGGCCAGGCAATTCCACATAAGGCAAGGCAGAACAATTCCAGGAAAGGCTAATTCAGGTTAGGCAAGACAAGGCAATTTCAGGCATGGCAACTCGAGGCAAGGCAAGGGAAGAAAATTTCAAAAAAAAAAGAAAATTCCAGGCAAGGCTTGGAAAGTCAAGGCAATTTCAGTCAAGGCAACACAAGGCAAGGCAAAGCAATGCAACTTCAGGCAAGAAAATTTCTAACAAGGCAAGTCAATGCAAGGCAATTTTAGGTAAGTAAATTCCAGGAAAGGATATGCAAAGATAATGCAGGCAAGGCAAATACAGGCAAGGCAAGGCCAGGCAAGGCAAGGCAAAAAAATTCCAGGCAAGGCAAGGCAAGTAACGTAAATCCAGGCAAGGCAATTCGAGGCAATGCAAGACAGGGAAATTCCAAGCAAGGAAATTTGAGGCGAGGCAAGGCAAGGGAAAATAGGGCAATTATAGGCAAGGCAGTTTCAGGCAAGACAAGGCAATTCCAGGCAAGGCAAGACAAGATAAGGCAAGGCAAATCCAGACAAAAAAATTC
>JAKFGQ010000480.1:0-23066 GCA_021498475.1 Saguinus midas | reverse complement strand
GTCTGTAAGAAAGAATTTGCTCCATGCCTTTTGCCTACCTTCTGGGGCTCACTGTTGATCTTGCAGATGGAGCTTCATCCTTATATAGCATTCTCCTATGGAGTGCCTATTGTCCAGTACTTTTCTTAAGTAAAATAGACTTTATTTAGTATATTAGCTGATTTACTCCAAGATGACTTCATCTCAAAAAAATTGCTTCAGCTATTTCCAAATAAGGTTATATTCAGACCAGTGGTAAGGACTTCAACATATAATATTGTAAGGGACAAAGTTTAACCAATAATAATATAAAATTGTGAACATATCTGAGTTTTATTTTCTTTCTTATTATGTCAAAGTTAATATCAAATTTAGTATGAAATCAAAAAGGAAAGAATAAAAACAAAACAAAAATTTGACTTTTATGTATGACTTAAATTTAATGGTTTGGTATCCTAAACTTCTGTTACTGTGAATGTATTTTTTAAAGTGCATTCATTAAAAAATATAAATTTGTTATTTTAAAATAGATATAGTTTTTCTTCTGACACAATAAGATAGCTAATTTGTTTTATAAAATCAAGATGCACTTCTGAGTGCTTAACATGCCAAGTTAATACATTATTTATGGACAGAAGAGAAAGCAACTACACTGATATTGGTCTCAACTAGATTCTACCTGAAGTCCTTTAGCTTTTTTTAAAAAGTAAGAGCAAACAAACCCAAAATTAGTAGAAGAAAGAAATAATAAAGATCAGGGAAGAAATCAAAGAAATTAAAATGAAAAAATACAAAAGATAATAAATGAAAAGTTGATTTTCTAAAACTGAAACAAAGTTGACAAATTTTTAGCCAAAGTAAGAAGAGAGCACAATTAAATAAAATAAGAAGGATGCATTACAAATGATACAGCAGATGTTCAAAGGTCCATTAGTGGCTACTGTGAGCAACTATATGCCAATAAATTGGAAAATCTAGAAGAAGTGGACAAATTCCTATACACTTACAATCTATCAAGATAAAACTAGGAAGAAATACAAAACTTAAAGAGATCAATAACCAGTAATGAAATTGAAGGCTTAATAAGAGATTCTCTCAGTAAAGAAAAGCCTGGGACCTAATTACTTCACTGATGAATTTTACCAAACATTTAAAGGAGAACTAATACCAATTCTGCTGAAACTATTCTAAACTATGGAGAATAAAATATTTCCAAGAGATATTCTCCAAGGCCAGGATTACCCTAATACCAAAACCAGACAAACATATTTCAAAATAAACACACACCAATATCTGTAATGCATATTGATGCAAATATTCTCAAACAAATATTAGCAAAATGATTCAACAATAAATTAGAAAGATCACTTATTATGACCAGTGAGATTAGTCCTGGGATGCAAGGATAACTCAACATATGCAAATTAATCAGTGTGATACATCATATAAACAGATTGAAGTACAAAAACCATATGATCACTTAAATTGATGATGAAAAGCATTTATTAAAATTCAACATGCTTTCATGATGAAAACCCTCAAGTAACTGGGGATAGAAGGAACGATATGTCAACATAATAAAGCCATAAACCAGACAGGTCTGAATCTAGCATACTGAATGGGAAAACTGAAAGACTTTCCTCTAGTAGCTGGAACATGACAAGGATGCCCACTTTTCCACTGTCCTTCAACCTAAAACTGGAGGTCCTAGCTAAAGCAATCAGACAAGAGAATTAAATAAAGAATACTTTTTAAAAGTCAAATTATCATTATTTGCAGATGATATGACCTTCTATTTGGAAATATCTAAAGATGCCACAACAACAACCTATTAGAATAAAAAAGTCAACAAAGTTAAGATACAAAATCAACATAGAATATTAGTAATATTTCTTTATGCCAGAAGTAAACAATCTGAAAACAAATTAAAGGTAATCCTATTTATAATATCCACTTATAAATTTAAATACTTAGGAATTAACTAAAAAGTGGAGGATCTCTGAAATAATAAGTATAGAACACTGATGGAAGAAATTAAGGGGACACCAAAAATTCATATTAATGGATTGGAAAATCAATAATGATAAAATATCAAAAGCAATATACAGATTCAATATAATCCCTTTCAAAATACCAGTAATACTCTTCACAGAAATTTTAAAAATGTCCTAAAACTTATATGGGACCACAAAATATCCAGAATAGCTAAAGCTGTCTTAAGCAAAAGAACAAAACTGAGAAAATCACATTACTCACTTCAAATTATGCTGCAGATATACAGCAACCAAAACAGACTGCAAAAAACAGAAGCATAGAAAAATAGAACAACATAGAAAACACAGAAACTAATCCACAAATCACAGTAAACTCATTTTAAACAAAGGTGTCAAGAATACACTGGGCAAGAGTCTCTTCATAAGTGGTTCTGGGAAAACTGGATATCCATATGCAGAAGAATGAAATTAGACCCTCTCTCTTACCATATATAAAAAATAAAATCAAAATAGATTAAAGACTTAAGCCCTCAATATATAAAATTACTACCTCAAAAGGTAAGGAGAATATACAAGGTATTTGGTCTAGAAAAATTTCTTAAGCAATACCTCACAAGCTCAGGCAACCAAAACAAAATGAGAAATGGGATCATATCAAGTTACAAAGCTTATGCACAGCAAAGTATACAATCAACTAAGTGAAGAGTTTACTACACAACGGAAGAAAATATTTTCAAGCTATCCTTCCAAAAAGGAATGAATAACTAGATATATAATGAGCACAAACAACTCTATAGGTAAAATTCTAATAATCAGATCAAAAACTGGGCAAAGTATTTGAATAGATGTTTCTCAAAAAATACAAGTGGCAAACACACACATCAATGATACTCAATATTATTGATTATGAGAGAAATGCAAATCAAAGCTACAAGGAGTTTAATCTAAACTCTCCCCAGTGTAAATGGCTTATATCAAAAGACCGACCGATAAATGCTGAAGAGGTTGTGGTGAGAAGGGAACTTATACACTGTTCTTGGAATGTAATTTTGTTTTTCTTTGGCAAAAGCATTTTTTTTAAGTTCTGATGTACATGTGCGGTTTGTTACATAGGTAAACTCATGCCATAGTGGTTTGCTGCACAATCACTATGAAGAACAATTTAGAGGCACCTCAAAAATTAAAAATAAAGCAGCTGTGTGATCACAATCCTACTGCTGGGAATATACCCAAAAGAAAGGAAATTATTTTATCAATACACATTTCATGTTTGTTGCAGCACTCTTCCCCATAGCCAAGAATTGAGGCAATAAAACAATGAAATCCTGTCATTTGTAACAACATGGATTTAACTGGATATCAGGTATGTTAAGTAAAATAAGCCAGACACAGAAAAACAAACATCACATGTTTTCAATTATTTGTGGGATCTAAAAATCAAACCAATTCAACTAATGGACAGAGAGTAGAAAGATGATTACCAGAGACTGGTAAAATAGTTGGAGGTTGGGAGGGTAGTCAGAATAAATAATGGGTACAAAACAATAAAAATAATAAATAGGACCTAATATTTAATGGCACAACAGCGTGGCTATAGTCAATAATAAGTTAACTATACATTTAAAAATAACTTTAAAAAGTGATTGAGTTTTTTTATAACAAAGAATAAGTGATTGAGGGATAAAACCCCATTCTCTATGATGTTCTTATTTCACATTGTATGTTTGCATCAAAACATCTCATGTACATTACAAATATATACACCTACAACATGCTAATAAAAATTAAAATAATTATATTTCTACATATTATCAATAAACAATATGAAAAGCAAATTAAGAAAACAGTTACATGTATAATAATATCAAAAACATAAAATATTTAGAAATCAATTTAATAAAAGAAGTGCAAAAGCAGTGTCCTGAATTGAAATGCAATACAGCTATAGTCCCAAACTGATCTACAGATTCAATAAAAAATTCTATCAGTATCCCAGCTACCTTTTATTTTTCAGAAATTGTCATACTGATCTTGAAATTCTCATAAAATGCAAAATATATTGCAAAGTCAAAATGATTTTGAAAAGCAAAAGTTGGAGAAATCACACTTTCTGGTTTCTGATGTTATTATAAAGCTGGAGAAGTCAAGGCAGAATAAAATTTACACTCAGAAGATAATCTGTTACATTTACAATTAATTGATATTTGACAAGGGTGCTAAGACAATTAAATGGGTAAAAATAATATTTTCAACAATAGTGCCTGAAAAACTGGATATCCACATGCAAATAATGTATGTGAATACTTTCTTCATTATATCCACAAAAGTTAGTTTAAATGGATTATAGATTCAAATGTGCTGAGTCTGTCCTGCAGACTCTGGCTGAGCAACTGATGGAAGAAATACTCAGACACAGGTATTTTGCATGAAAGCAGCTAGGGGACTGCTGGTGAGTTAGCAGTCTCAATAAGCTGAAGCTGCTTGCTTTTATTCACTACAGAAATAATGCCAAAAGCCTGGAACAAACACAATTTCTGGGTGATTAAAATTATTGTTTTTCTTTACAGGAAGCAGTCATGTGACATGGATGAACAGAGGTCAGTTTTAGGAGAACATGAGTAAACAACCCCATTTGAGATAAATTCCCATAAACTTCCTTCTACCTACTCCTCACCTTCTGCGTCAGGGTAGAACAGCTGCCTTCAGCTTATTCTTTCTCAAAGCTATGCAAACCTTCTGAGCTTTCAAGGTCTGCATCCTTTCCTATAATTTCTCCCACCACCCTGACTGATCTCCCACATCTCCCCTTTTCTGTTTTTTTGCATCAGGTTCCATTGATTGAAGAGTACAGATGTGTGCAGCAACAGTTTGTCAGGCATAGTGGTTACAGTTCATCTTGAGCTTTGCATTTTAGAATTAGTAAATAACATGAGACAAACATGAGTATAATCAGTAATATTTTTTCCAATCAAGGAGTGACCCCAGGAGTGGGGGTCTATCCAGGAGAGATGTTCTGCACATCCTTCCATATGGCTGTTTGTTGGCCATGCATACCTATGGTGTTTAGAATTCTTGAATTTTAGTTTTAAGTTGCTTTATGTCTGCTGTTAAATTATCATGTAAGGTTCCCCAGAGGTGTTGTTTCACCTCATCCCAACTATGTTGATTGATTCCAAGGTAGAGAGGTGACACAGATATGCTTATGCTCCCAGTGACAGTTTAATTGCTGTCAGAATGCCAGTGCATCTTGTCATTCCCCTACATATTCCAAGGCAGCCTGGAGGGCTTGCAGATGTGCAATAATCTTTTGATCTATACCCTGCTGTAAGAAGTTCATTAGACACATTTCTGGCCAAGTTATCTACAAAGGTAGCTGTTTGTACTGATTCAGTAATAGATGCTACAGCAACACTAGCAGTGGCTAGGATGACTATGGCTGAGACTATAAAGGCTATAAGTGTACCTATGAATCTTTTGTGTCTGACCTGGGACAGGGCACATTCTAAGGTGGCAAGAGCAGAGAACCTTGCCAATCATGTCAAATTGACTGGTAGGAATGCCTCAGATTGTCTCCTTAATACCATGACACTAGTAATATTTAAATTAGATATATTGTAATTAGTGATACATGAGGCAAACCAAGCCTGTCCCTGCACTTGGGTTACAAACATGGAGTTTTGGGGTGTAATGGAAATATTGGTTCCCATAAGGAAAACACATGGATGGGTAGTGCAAATCAGGCACTGATCTGTGTGATTATGAATAAAGGTCATAGTATAATTGTTACTGGAATTATGATATGTCCCATGCCAGGTGTTAAGGGGGTGCTAAGATGTCCCAGGTGCCATAAAGTGTCTTGGGTGGCATGGACTCTACTTGGGGTCTGGGATATTCTGTCACCATTGGCCCAAATTATAGGAAATGGGACATGACAAAACTGTGATTGATGCCATGATGACACAGACATCAGTATGGTTAGCCTGCAAATGGCTGTGGGGCTCCAGTCTATGATGTTATAATTGCCTAACTGGAGGCTATGGGCTTGTCCTCCATGACAGACCTCCCAGCCAAAGTGGAATCCATTACTTTCCCAGCTTTGTTCTTTAGCACAGGAGGAATGTTGGGAAAGTGGCATTGGTTGCATTACTGAGTTTGAGGCTACCTGCAACCAAGAATGTTAAAGCATTTCCTTTGCCATGATGTAGCCATAATTGTGTTTGGGCAGGTACACATTAAGGGTTAGAGATGTATAAGGTACACACAGTGGGAGGATTGTGGAGTGATATGTAGTGTTACCTGGCACCTCAGTCCAATGTGTGCCATTAATGAGGGACCCTACTGGGGTAAGTAATCCCTTCTAGACAAGCAGTGGTGTTATTAAAGTCTGGGAAGGGGTGTCTGCCCATGTAACAGGGCTTAAGAAAGGTGGATCTAAGAGATGAGCCCAATAGAGTGTAGATAAGGGTCCCATGAGAGCATAAAAAGGTTAATACCCTATGCAAGTTGCAATGTACAACAGAGAGCATAGCAAGGAACAAATTATCTGGAGTGAATGGTGTTTGTGTCTGGAGCAGAATTTGCTCAGCCTCCTGAGTTGTCTTCTTCAGCATCCCCAGGTAATGTCCAGGGCCTGTGTCATCTGAGGAAGCCACATCATTCAGGGCTGTGGGTCCTGCAGGGTCATTTCCTTCATTTCTGGTACTGGGTTGGGTCCTAGCCATGCCATGGTAAGGTTTGATGCATCGTGCTGGAATCCAAAGAGGACCTGAGGGGGTATGAACACAAGCATATCCTCTTCCCATGTTAGCAAATCATTTGGACCACACCATACATTACTATTTACATCTTTCCATAAAACTGCAGGTTTTATGTCTTGAGAGGTTTTAGCAAAGTGCTTTTCTATAGCTGATTGAAATTTATTATCTAAATTTAAGAAATTAAGGGTAAATAAGTCTTGTGTCAATGGTGTTGCAGGGTCTTTACTCATATTTCCCTCTTTGTTTTTTGAGCATATTTTTAAGGGTGAAATGGACATGTTCTACTATGGCCTGTCCTTGGGGGTTGTACAGGATACTTGTGGAATGTTGGACATTCCATATGTGACAAAATTGGTTAACTTGTCAGCTGGTGTAAGCTGGACCATTATCAGTTTTAATTTTTGTGGGTTGCCCCATAAACACAAGTTAAGAGAAGATGTTTAATGACATATTGGTGGACTCTCCAGGAAGAGCATGTGCACTAATTAGTTGGAAATAGGTATCAATGGATACATGTACATATCTTAGTTTTCCAAATTCAGGGATGTGTGTAACATCTGTTTGCCATAACTGATTAGGTTCTAGTCCTTCAGTGTTAACACCTGTTGAAGGAGGGACATACCTGTGAGCTGGCAATCTGGGCATTGTAAAATAATTTGTTTAGCTAGTCTTTGGGTAAGTTGAAATTGTTTTGTTAAGTTTCTCTAATTCTGGTGGAAAAAATCATGTGATGATTGGGTGGCTTTGTCAAGAAGTGACATCATAACCTGCAGGTCTGCTTGATCATTGCCATAAGACTGGGCAGGCAGTGAGCTGTGGGTTCAAATATACATGAAAAAAAAGGATGTGTTCATAGATCTAGCAATTGCTGAAGTCAAAGAAAAAGGGCCCATAGGTGGGCTGGAGAGTGGACTTAATGAGGGCTGTCTCAAGGTTCTGCAATAAATAAACAGAGTAAGCAGAGTCACTAACAATATTGATGGGCTGAGTGGAAAAGGTTTCTAGGGCCAATATTAGGCTCCAACCTCAGCTCTCTGAGTACTAGTAAATCCAGATCAAGTGAGGAGTTATGTGGTTCCCACCAAATAGCTGCCTTTTCATTTATCAGAGCCATCAGTAAAAGCATTAAAGCATTAGGTATGGGGATGAACTACCTTTGTAGGCATAACTACAGGAGTATGAGATAAGAACTGGAGTAGTTTGTCAGCAGGAAGGGCATGTTCTATATGGCCTGCATAATCAGAGAGTGCTATCTGAACATGTGAAATAGGGCAAGACTACTTTGAATTGTTTTTTACTTAAGGGTATTCTTATGACATCAGGGTCATAACCTAGCAACTGATTGCATCATTTTTGGTCTGTATAGATAACTTTACTAATTAGCTAGATATAGGATAGATGTTTTAGTCCCAATATATGAGCAAAATCCCATTCTAGGAAGCACAGCCCTGGGCCATCTGTCCTATTAATCCTCTTGGAGAACATTTAGTAGGAAAACAAACAATTGGACTGAATATCGTGGGTCTATGTGATCTAGTTGCTTCTGAGAAATAGTTTGCTCTATTTCCTCAATTTCTCTTTTGCAGTGGGGTTAAAGACTTGGGAGTCCAGGGATGCATTGCCCTTTGAACAGAAAACAGGTTCTGTAATTTGTCAGTAGTTACCCTGAAGGTGGGACAAAGCCAGTTAATATCACCCAGTAATTTTGATAATCATTTAAGGTGTGTAAGTTGCTAGTATTTAATTTAACTTTTGGGGTCTTACTGGCTGGGAGGTTAGTATGTAACCAAGATATTTCAAAGAAAAGGGCATCTGTACTTTTTCAGGCACTATGATTAAACCTCTAAACTATGTATTCCTTTGACAAAAATCACAAATTTTTCTCTGTCCTGTGTTGCAAGGAGAATAATATAAAAGGAGTTTTTAAATCAATAATGACTATAGGCCAATCTTGAGGAATCACCATGGGAAGTGAGGCCTTAATGAAGGGACCCCAAGGTTGCAAATTAGCATTGATAGCCTGTAAGTCATGCAAAAGTCTCCATTTAACAGACTTTTGAAATGACAAAAATGGGCAAATTCAAGGATGTTTGATGGTTCTATGTGGCCTGCTTTTAATTGTTCCTCAACTAATTCATGGGCCCATTGTAATTTCTCTCCTTTAAAGGCCACTGTTTTACCCAAATAGGATCTTGAGAGAACCATATCAAGGGTAGAGGAGGAATTACAACAGTAGCTATTGTTAGAAATGGATATGAAGATTGACACCCCTGCATTGGTCTAATAGGTCCCATTCCCAAATGTTAACAAGAATGCACATAACTAGAGGTTGTATAACTTCTTTTCTTCCTCTGAATCTAAACATGTTAGGGGGCTCATATCTGCTTGGCTGTATGCACTCCTGATGCTGACAATTATTTTCTCTAGTGACTCAATGCCAAGTTTCTGGCCAGTTTTAATCACTAATGAGCAAAATCCCATTCTAGGAAGCACAGCCCTGGGCCATCTGTCCTATTAATCCTCTTGGAGAATTTAGTAGGAAAAACAAACAATTGACTGAATCTAAGTTGCCTCTGAGAAATAGCTTGCTCTATTTCTCAATTTCTTTTGCAGAAGGGGTTAAATATCTGGGGGAGTCCAGGCGTTTATTGCCCTTTAGGATAGAAAACATGTGCTGTAATTTGTCAGTAGTTATGCCCAAGGTGGGGTGAAGCCAGTTAATATTGCCCAGTAATTTTTGATAATCATTCAAGGTGTGTAATTGTCAGTATGCAATTTAACCTTTGAGGTCCTACTGACCAAGTTAGTATGTATCCAAGATATTTAAGGTGAGGACATCTGTACTTTTCAGGTGCTATGATTAAACCTTGAACTGTGTATTCCTTATGACAGAGCCATAGAAACTTAAAAGTACTGGCTCCATTGGGGCTGCTAGTACAATGTCATCCATACAATGGATAATCTTGCAATTAAGAAATTCTTTTCTACTTGGGAAGAAAAGCTTGATTTACATGATACTGACACATGGTAGGACTGTGGACTGTCCATTTCTTGAAGAAGTACTTTCCAATGAAATCTGAGCAGGCCTTTCATTATTGATAGCTGGTATTGTAAAGCAAATTTTCTCTGTCCTGTTCTGCAAGGAATATATAAAAGCAGTCTTTTAAATCAATAATGACTATAGGCCAATCTTGAGGAATCACCATGGGGGAAGGGGAGCCCCTGTTGAAGGGCCCCAAGGTTGCAAATTAGCATTGATAGCCTGTAAGTCATGCAAAAGTCTCCATTTGCCAGACTTTTGAGAATGAAAAATGGGTGAATTCAAGGGCTGTTTGATGGTTCTATATGGCTGGCTTTAATTGTTCCTCAACTAATTCATGGGCATTGTAATTTCTCCCTTTAAAGGCCACTGTTCTACCCAAATAGGATCTTGAGAGAGCCATATCAGGGTAGGGAGGAATTACAACAGTAGCTATTATTAGAAATGGACTGCAGAGTGACCCTTCATTGGGCTAATAGGTCCCATCCCCAATGTTTAACAGGTATGGGCACGATTAGAGGTTGTATAACTGCTTTCTTCCTCTGAATCACAACATGTTAGGCTCATGCTTGCTTGTATACACTTCCCATGCTGACAATAATTTTGTTTCTGGTGACCCAAGGCCAAGTTTCTGGCCAGTTTTGATCACTAATGATTGAAATGTCACCCCTGTGTCCAATAAGCCAGTAAATTTTTATTTCTGATTTTAAGGTTTAATTGGTTCCAATATACCCTGTGGTTCTTGTGCTTCAAAACTTTCTTTTTTTCTTTCCTGGGCACTGGGGACCCAGTATGGTAAAGTAGTAACTGAGCTATCTTTGATCCAGGGGAAGAATATGCAGACCTTTACATTTATCATACCAATATCTCACCTTGATAATCACTATCAGTTACCCCAGTGAGCACATTGATTTCTTTACTGGATAGGCTTTGATCAACTTAGGACCAATCCCACTGTTCCCCAGAGGCAGTGGGCCCCAGATCCCTGTTGCAACACTTTTGGGTCTTCTCCTTCTTTTAGCACTAATTCACTGGGGCAAAGTAAGTCTAGTCCTGTCCTCCCAGAGGTGGCTGCTCTGAGAGAGACTGCGGACCTTCCATCTGACAAGGAAAGGCTCCTGGCATTGCCTCAGTTTGGAGCAGGGCCTGGGGTCAGCCCTTCATGAAGTTCCCATCTGATTACTTAGGGGTTGCCATTTTATCAAATTTGACTTGCATTGATTTGCCCAATGTTTTCCCTTTTACTTTGGGGGCATATAGAAGGGGTTCTTTTCCTAAGTTACTTTGTGTACTATTGAGACACTCCTGCTTCATATGACCTGGCTCTCCATGTAGAAAACAATTTGGCTTTCCTCCTTGTCACTTTAGGAGGCTTTAATGCCATAGCCAATATTTTTGCTTTGTTTGATTTTATCCTCACCAGTTGATGTGCTCATAAGTTCCCCAACTGCAGCTGCCTTTCTCTGATTGCCTGCATTGCTTGCTGACAGTCTACATTAGCATTTTCATAAACCAGTTGCAGCAATAAGATATCAGTGGCCTATGCATGATTAATTTGTTTTTAATTGCCTGGGTTAATTGATCAATTCAACAAATGGCTCCTGAGGCCCTTGTTGAGCATTCACAAAACAATTGCTGTTGAACTCTGCCTTTGGAAATTTGGTCTCAAACACTGAGAGTGCACAAAGACACTTGTGCATAGGCAGAACAAAACTTAATTGTTGTTGTACAATTGACATAGGAACCCCTCCCTGGAGTATAGCAGAAATTATGTTTTGCCCACCAATTGATTATTCTTGGATTGTTGTTTGCACAACTCATCATATTCTGTCTTCCAGAGGAGGTACTGACTGGCCTCTAAAGTTGTTTTAGCTAGCACTGACCAGTCCCATGTGATCATACAGAAGCTATTTTATATGGCCTCAATTAATCCTTTCATAAATGGGCTAGTGGCTCTTTTTCTAATGCTTATTTTTATCTAAAAGCCTCAACATAAGTGAGTTCATATACCCAATTACCTTGTTGATCTTGCATTACCAGGAAGGTCAAGAGCTCCCCTTATAATGCTGCTTGCCTAACAAAGGGTCCCACAGCTCTAGTGTATCCCTTGTCTTGTTTCTAATTTATTGGATACAGGGGCTCAGGAAAACCTCTGTTTTCTCTTTCTTATCTTTAGCCAGTAATTATGGGCCTAGGGAGGAGGAGAGGACAGTAAGACAGGTAGTGGTTCATTCTTCGTCCTCTTTTTAAGCTTTTCTGTGTAGAACGGGACCAAAGCAGCTCTGATTAAGGTCCAGAACATTAAAAATGTACTGGGACTCGTTGCCCTTGTGTATGATGTCATTTAAGATTCTTCCCCACTTGTGCCCAGGACTCTAGATCTAGTGTGCCTTCCTCTGAAACCATGGGTTATGGGAAACAGCAATTTGCATTAGGCCCCTTAATTGAGCCTGCAAAACCGAGGTCCCACTAGCTTTAAGCTGCTCTTTCAATACTTTTATATACTGCTTCTGTTGAGTGGATAACTGGTTTGAAAATTCCCTGAACTTGGAAATCTCAAGCAAGCACCAATGACTTACTGACTGCACAGTCTCTTCACCTTCGCTGAGGATTCCATTGTGATCCCTTGCAGTGACCTCACACAGGTCACCAGTTACTGAGTCTGTCCCACAGACTCTGGCTGAGTGACAGATGAAAGGTGTATTCAGACACAGGTATTTTGTGTGACAGTGGCTAGGGGACTGCTAGGAGTGACCAGTCTCAATAAGCTGGATCTGCTTGCTTTTATTCTGTACAGAAATAGTGCCAAAATTCTGGAGCCAACTCAATCTGTGGGTAATTAACATTATTGTTTTCATTACAGGGAGCCGTTATGCGTGGATGATCAAAGGTTGGTTTCAACCCAACATAAGTAAATGGATCTCCACACAAATGTAAAAATTCAAGTGATATAATTTTTAAAGAAAACAACTGAGTAAATGTTTGTGAGCTTGGTGTAGGCAGTGGTTTTAGTTTCATCTCTTAAAGCAAAGTGGCAAAATGAAATCAGATAAATTGTAACTTAGAGTTAAAAATTCTGTTTGTTTCTCAGGCCACTATCAAATAATGAGAAAATATTTGCAAATAATGTATCTGATAAAAATTTTGAATCCAAATATATATAAAGAACTAGTTCAACTTAACAATAAAAGACAAAAGCTCAATTAAAAATAAGGAAATGAGTTGAATAGAATTTTTCCCAAAGAGATACAAATAGGTTATAAGCACATGAAAAGATTCTCAAGTTTTTAGGGAAATGCAAATCAAAACCACAATGAGATATCACATTTTTCCTACCAGGAGGGTTATAATATAAATAAAATGGAGGCATTAACAAATGTTGGCAAAAGTTTTTTGAGACTGCAACCATGATGTATTGCTGGTAGTCATGTAAAATGGTGCAGCCACTGTGGAAAGTAGTTTGGCAGTTCTTCAAAATGTTAAACATAGAGTTAACTCTGCAACCTACTAATTTCACTTCTAGGTATATATTCAAGAAAATTAAAACATGTTCACACAAAAACTTGTGACTCTTCATGGCAACATTTTTCTTAAAAGCCAAAAACAAGAATAAAGGGTCCAGCTGATAGGCAGAAACAAAAGTGGTATAGTTCATGTAGTGGAATAATATTTAGCAATTAAAAGAAATGAAGTAATGATACATGCTATGACATGAATGAACCTTGAAAATATTATTCTTAGAGAAATATGCCAGACATAAAAGAAAAAATATTATATGATTCCATTTATATAACATATCCACAATAAATAAATTAATAGCTATTTTTTTAATTTTATTGCATTATAGGTTTTGGGGTACATGTGCAGAACATGCAAGATAGTTGCATAGGTACACACATGGCAGTGTGTTTTGCTGCCTTCCTCCCTTCACCCACACTTGGTATTCATCCCCAGGCTATCCCCCCCAGCCCCCCACACTGTCCCTCCCCATTTCCCCCAACAGTCCTCAGTGTATAGTAGACCGCCTCTCTGTGTCCATGTGTTCTCATTTCTCTCACCCACCTATGAGTGAGTATATGCAGTATTTCTTTTTCTGTTCTTGTGTCAGTTTGCTGAGAATGATGTTCTCCAGATTCATCCATGTCCTTACAAAGGACACAAACTCATCATTTTTGATTGCTGCATAATATTCCATGGTGTATATGTGCCACATTTTCCCAGTCCAGTCTATTATCGATGGGCATTTGGGTTGGTTCCAGGTCTTTGCTATTGTAAACAGTGCTGCAATGAACATTCATGTGCATGTGTCCTTATAGTAGAACGATTTAAAGTCTTTGGATAGATACCCAGTAATGGGATTGCTGGGTCAAATGGAATTTCCATTTCTAGGTCCCTGAGGAATCACCACACTGTCTTCCACAATGGTTGAACTAATTTACACTCCCACCAACAGTGTAAGAGTGTTCCTATTTCTCCACATCCTCTCCAGCATCTGCTGTCTCCAGATTTTTTAATGATCGCTATTATAACTGGGTGGGGTGGGGAAGAGGAAGCAGAGGCATCCCAAAGCTGCTTTCAGTTTCCCAATCCAATGTCTTCCCCAATGTGCCCAGGTCCTTGACCTCTTATTGCCCCAAGAATGGGGAAGGGCCCTGGAGGTGCAGTGAGCTTTAACATTCAAACAAATATCATGGACCCAAAGAGTTTAGCAGAGAGTGATTTATTAGAGAGAGAGAGAGAGACAGAGAGAAGGAGAGAGAGCTCCCATGCTGCCATGGGAGGGATCAAGGAGGAATCCACACAGGTAAGGGCAGTGGGTTTTAACCCCAAGTTATTCTGCCCCATTCATGTTCTTGTCCAATGAGAGGAGTTCTTTCAAACTTCCTGTGGAGTGATTGATCTTTGACTCTAGTACTGGATTGGCTATTTGGTCTGCAACAGAGCCTCCTCCCAGAGCTTTTCAAGGGCTTTTTGAACAAAGGCACACCTGGATTTTACCTAGCCCACAAGAGAAAAGTCAGACAAAGAACTCTACATTCCTGGATAGGGTGGATGGAGGTGCTGGAAAATTTCTGCCTTTGAAACCACGCCCTTTGGATGGACCCACACAGTCCCACCTCTGAACAGGAAAGTCCAACTGCTGTTGGGACATGGGTGATCACTCTTTAACTACTTCCTGCTGAATTGGGGCATAGAAGGGCCCTGCAGTTGAGGTTTCCTCCAGAGGAGTCTTCCAGGGTGCAGGTTGATCCAGAGGTCCATGATAGAACTTATGAGCCAAGGACATCTGGGGTTCCATTTGCAGGACCATTTGTGGCCTTATGGTTTAATTCTAGAAGAAATGAATTTGACAAGAAGGTTAAAGATGAGAGGCCCAAAGGCCAGCAATAATAGAATGCTTATAAATGGGCCTAGAGAGGGTAGAGCCAGGACAGCCAGTTGTTAAACAAGCTCCATGATCCTGTTTCTTGAGGTTTTAGCCCTGTGTTTGATTTGGTCCCTGAGTTCTTTAACTTTGTTTAAGACAATACCTGATTGGTTTATAAAGTAGCAGCATTTTTTCTAGAAAGAGACAGGTTCCTCCTTTCTCTGCTGTTAGCAGATCCAGGGCCCTTCTATTTTGAAGAGCTATGGCAGCTAAAGAGTTAAGCTGCTTCTGCAGAGAGAATTAGCAACCTTTTCCACGTTATTATTTGACTCCTGCGATAGCTTATAGTAAAACTGAGTAGAGGTAGTAACTCTTACAATGCCAGTACCAAGTCCTCCTATTATTCCTCACCCACCATGAAAGGAATAATATGGGTTCTATGGCATGGCCTTGGCAAGAGAAGACTCTGCACCTGAGAGTCAGTGTAAATTGTCGTGGGGGAACACTAGGAAGGAGAGAAGGAGAGCTATTAGGCCAATTCATAGGGGCAATCACGTAGAGTCTGGTCTGCAGATAGTAAAGTTAAGAGTGATAGTCCTGTTAATGCCAGGATGTAAGTTAGACTCATGAGTAGTTACTTTCCTGGGGATCTCGATGGAAGAGCAAACGTAGATCCTCTAAAGGCTTGCAGGTGTATGAAGGGTCATCTCCTTGAACTTCAGACTGTGGAGTGGAGGGCCTATGATTTTCTTCAGGAGGTGTCCAAGGCTTCAGCCGAGTGAGATGAATCCACGAGTCAGTTCCCACCACCTTAACTGCCATTGGGGTAGACAGAATAACCAAAATGGTCCTTCCAAGATGGGCCTAGAGAGGGAGAGTCTGAGGGAGACTTAACAAGCACCAAGTCTCCAGGGCAGAACAACTCTTTCCTTTTCCTAGGTGTCCTTCAGGTAAGGTCCTAAGAGCCTGTTGGTACTTAGCCAAGGAGGTTATATCTTTATTAGATCTGCTGTTTCCTTGTCTAATACAAGATCATTAGTAAGAAAGGGCCATCCATAAAGCATCTCATAGGGGCTGAGTCCTATTTTCTGAGGAGAGTTTCAAGCCCTTAAGAGTGCTATTGGTAATAGAGAAGGCCACAGGAGGTGGGTTTCCTGTGCCGTTTCTTTAGGTGTCTCTTAAGAATTTCATTCATCTTTTCCACTTTCCCTGAGGACTGAGGCCTCCAAGCACAGTGGAGATGATACTGTATTCCTAACGCTTTGGAAATTCCTTGGGTCACTGCAGCTTTGAAGGCAGGGCCATTATCACTTTGAAGACAGCAAGGAGTCCAAATCTAGGGATTATTTCATTAATCAGGACTTTTATTACCTCTTGGGCTTTTCTGTTCTACAGGAAAGCCTCAACCCTGTTTGTGTAGGTATCTACACGTACTAACAGATATTGATATCCCGGAGACTTAGGCATATGGGTAAAGTCCATTTGCCAGTCCTCACCTGGGTAATGACCAGTTTGCTGTTCCCCAGGAGAAGCTTTGTGATGTGCCAAAGGATTATTTTTCTGGCATATTTCACATCCTTTGACTATTTGTTGGATAGCCTTGAAGAAACCTTTTCCTGTAAATACAGATTCGGCCATTCGTTGTGTATTCTCTATACCCATATGGAAGGTTTGATGCAGGGTTTTAAGTACTTTCCACTGGCTGGCAGCAGGTAGGAGTACTTTTCCTCCTCAGTAGCTAGCCATCCTGAAGGAAGAAGATTATGTCCCTGGGAGATTGCCCACTCTACCTCTTCTGATGAGTATTGAGGTTTAGTTCCCTGGAGAGGGTTTTCCCATATTAAAGGTCCTTCTATAATTCTTGTCTAGCTGTCCTTTTTGCCTCTAGGTCAGCTCAGTGATTGCCCTCTGCTTCCTTCTCATCTCCTTTCTGGTGACCTCAGCAGTGTAAGACTGCTACCTCTTTGGGTTCTTGGACAGCTTGTAATAAGTCTAAAATTTCCTTATGATATTTAATGGGAGTTTCTGCCAAGGTTAGGAACTCTTTCCTTCCATATGGCAGCATGGGCATGCAGAACCAGGTAAGCATATTTGGAATCTGTGTATATGTTTATTCTCTTCCTTTTCCTAATTTTAGAGCTTGAGTGAGGGCTACTAGTTCTGCCAGCTGGGCACTAGTTCCAGGAGGAAGGGAATTACTTTCAAGCATTGTTTAATCACTGACTGCTGCATATCCAGATTTTTGAACTCAATTTTCCATAAATGAACTTCCATCAGTGTATAGTTTAAGGTCAGGATTAGCTAGAGGAATTTCTAAGAGATCATCTCAAGCCACATAGTTTTGGGCTATAACCTGCTGATAGTCATGTTGTTTGTCTTCCCTTTTCTTAGGAAGAAAAGTAGCTGGATTGAGGGAAGCACATGTACACAGCTGAAGTACAGGCCCTTCTAGATTAAGGCCTGATATTTGAGGAAGCAGTTGTTGGACAGCCATAATCCTTCTTTAGAGGTCAGAATTCCAGCTGCATCATGTGGAGTTCATACAATTGGATCTTTCCGTTGCATTATTTTAACAGCTCCTGAGACCAGTATAGCCACCATGACTATGACCCACAAGCATTGTGGGCAGCCTTTTGCTACTGCATCAATTTCCTTACTTAGGTATGCCACTGGGTGTGGCGTGGTCCCCCGAGTCTGGGTGAGAACCCCCAGTGCCACTCCTGACTTTTCTGTTACATATAGGGAGAAGTCATTCCCTGTAGGAAGGTTTAGAGCTGGAGCCTGCAGTAATGCCTGCTTCAGGGTGTGAAAGGCTGCCTCAGCCATAGGGTCCTATTGTATTAGATTGGTGTTAGCCTTTTGGGTTTCCTTAATCAGAGTGTATAGGGGTTTGGCTATTTTACCATGTCTGAGAATTCACAATTGGCAGAAACCAGTTATTCCTAGGAATCTCCTCAACTGTTTAAAGATCTTTGGATGGGGGAATGCCAGTATGGGTTGGAGACATTCTCCATCAAGGGCCTGAGTGCCCTTAGACAAGACAAGTCCTAGGTATTTTACCTCTTGCCTACAAAGTTGGGCTTTTGGTTTGGAAACCTTATATCCACAGGTGGCTAGAAATTTTAGGAGGTCCTGGGTGGCCTACTTATAGTGGGTTTCTGAGTTAGCAGTTAAAAGTAAGTCATCCATATATTGAAGAACCAGGCTACCTGGATGTGAAAACTGACTAAGGTCCTGAGCTAGATAGAGCCTGGCTGAACTGGTGGGGGCTATCTCGAAAGCACTGGGGAAACATTCTCCAGGTGAGCTGAGAATTCTGGTCTAAAGGTCTTCAAAGGTGAACAGAAACTGGGAGTCAGGATGTAATGGAACACAGAAAAGGCATCCTTAAGGTCTAGGACTGTAAACCATTGTGCCTCTCCTGGTATTTGAGAGAGCAAGGTGTATGGGTTGGGTACAGCTGGGTATAAAGGGATCACAGCTTCATTAATAAGCCTGAGATCTTGCACCAGCCTCCATTGTCCATTAGGTTTTTGTACTCCTAAAATTGGAGTATTACAAGGGCTGTTACAGGACTTTACTAGACCCTGAGCTTTTAAGTTCCTTACAATATCCTGTAGCCCCTTTTGGCTTCCAGTCTTAGGGATACTGTCTTTGGTAAGGAAAAGAGGTGAGATTCTTTAGCCTTATTCTAATTGGGCATGCATTCTTTGCCCATCCAAATTGTCCTCCATTGCCCAAACCTTGGGATTAATCCTTCTTTAAATAATGGGCAGCAGAGAGGATTTCCTCCTGATGATGTTCATATAGATAATGGCTCCTGCTCTGGCTAACAGGTCCCACCCTAGTAAGGAGTGGGACTTTCTGGCATGATGAGGAAGGCATGGGAGAAGAGTATCTCCCAGTTACAGCTTAGGGGCTGGGAGAAATATCAGGAGACTGCTTGTCCTAGGACTCCTTGGACAGTTACAGACTTGGAGGACAACTGTCCAGGACAGGAAAGCAAAACTGAGAAGGCCACCAGTGTCCAGGAGGAGACTGACCTCCTGGCACTCTATGGTTAGCTTTGCCTGGGGCTTGGTGAGGGTGATGGCTTATGCTGGTGCTTGCCCTGGGGACCCTCAGTCCTGCTGTTGGGTCATCTGGTTAGCCATCTCAGGCCCTGGGAACCTTCATCCCTGGGACATTGTGCCTTCCAGTGATCCCCTTGGCATAGTGGGCAAGGATGAGGAGATGGTCTGTTCTTCTGGGGACATTCTCTCTTAAAGGGTCCCAGTAGGCCACAGTGTTAGCAAGCTCTGCCAGACCGGTGGCTAACCCAAGCCTTTCACTCTACCGAGCCCGTTGGGTCTGCTTGCCTAAAGGCCATGACTAGGACTGTGGCCTTTCTCTGGTCTCTCCTGTTCCTTTCAGCCTGTTCCTCCTGGTCTCTATTATAGAACACCAAGTTTCTTAGCTTTAGTAATGATTCTAGACTCTGTTCTGGCCCCAGGGCCAGCTTCTGGAGCTTCCTCCTAATGTCTGCTGCTGATTGCATAATAAATTTGTCTTTTAGTATTAACTGACCTCAATGGAGTCTGGTGACAGGGAGTATACTTTCTTAAGGCCTCCATAACTGCTCAAGGAAGGCTGTTGGGTTTTCTTCCTTTCCTGAGTTATGGTGGATAACATTGCATAGTTCATGGGCTTTTCCTAGTTTGTCTTAATCCCTCAAGTATGCAGGTTAATAGGTGCCTATGACTCCAGTCCCCCTGTTCTGAGTCAGGATCCCAGTGAGAGTCCATGCTAGGGACTGCTGGTCTACCTGTAGGAAATATATCCTTCTCCTCTGGCATCATTTGATCATGTACTTGACTAAGGTACCATGTGTCCCCTAACTCTTGAGCTACTGCTAGAGCAGCCTCTCTCTCATTGCTAGTTAGGGTTTGACTAAGCAATAGCATGAAAGCTTTCCAATCTAATTCAAAGGACTGACCCAGTCCCTGCAGAACAGCTTGTACTTGTCCAGGTCATCTGAAAATTTTCCTAAGTCCTCCTTGATTTGCTTTAAGTCAGAAAGTGAAAAGGGAGTATGTACCTTTGTTGGACCAAATTCTCTTCCTACTACCTGTAGGGGGCAGAGTTGGGGCATCCTAGTAGCTTGAGGTGCCTTGGCCTTCCTAACTCCTCTTGGGTTATAGGAGCTGAGGAGACCTGGTCAGCTTCAGTGGAGGGAGGAGCTGCAGAGAGTCCTAAATATAGGGGTAGTCCTGAGGAGGGGCCAGTAGGGTATGGGGTACAGGCCTTACATAGCTGAGGATTATTCCTCAGAGAGAAGAAAACTTGCATGTAGGGGACCTCAAACCATTTACCTTCGCTCTTACAGAACAGGTCTAATTGTACAATGGTGTTGTAATTTATACCTCCCTTAGGAAGCCAGGTTTCTCCACTCAGCAGAGGGTATCACAGCCACGCTGTTTGGCAGAGAAAATGAGCCACTTCTTCAAAGATTGTGTGTCAAATTGGTCCCAGTTATCCAGGATACACTTTAAGGGTGATTTTGCCTTGGGAAGAGTAGCACCCATCTGAAATTGAACACAGGAATGCCACATCCTGGTTATTCCTTGCAAATGCTAGCCCTGGGGCATCCCCAGTTATAGCACCTTGTAGTTTCCTTTGCCCTAGATGTGATCATCTTCTGGGCCCCCATGTGCCAGGTTTAATCATGCTTACTGGCATCATGGGCACACCCTCACTGTCTAAATGTCCTTATTGGCCACCATAAGGACATGGGGACTGCTGGGATTAGTGGCCCAGTACAGCACATCCTTGAAGAACTAGGCCAGTGAGGCTTGGGTGATGGGTGCCAATATTCCCTAGCAAGAGTTCAATTAACATAGGCCTGACCATAAAACTGCCCTAGGAGGATAAACCCTGAGGACCTCTAAGCACAACAGTCTTAAAGAAGGTAATGGCTGCATGGCTGAGGCTGGAACAATGCTCTCAGGACCCAGGCCTCCTCCCACACCCACTTTCCATAGGAATATGCCCTAGGGTTGTGGGGCCTGTAATTAACTATTTGAGCCTTGGACCAGATTTGACTATGGTATTCTAGATGGAGAAGTTCTGCTGTGGAGAGCCTGATCCTAGGCAAGACAAATTGTACATCATTAGATTCTGGCACCATTCAGTTGGATTGGGAAATTTGAGGTGACAAAAAACACAATGTCCTATAGCCTCCAGTACCACTGATAGACTCTGGCTCCATTAGGACTTAACCTAGCACTGTGGACTAAGGAACTGGCCCTGTGCATTTATACTGCAGGAGGTCCTCATAGGCATAAGCCTGAGGGCACCATGGCATGGGTCCCTGCTGCCACTGCCCCTGGCCTGGGGCCAGAGCCACCAATGCCTCTGCAGTGCTGCTGTCCACCATGATAGCTGCCAGGGCCATGTGCACATTCAGGCCCTCCTGTGCTGCCTCTCAGGACACTGCCAGCTGGCTCAGGTTAGCTCACTGCTCTGCTCCTCAGCTCTGCAGGAGGGAGCAGCACCTGGGGGCAGCTGCAGCATGTGAGCCTGCACTGGCCGCCCCTCCCTCCCTCTCACCAATCTGTGCCCACTGGCCCTGACTTGGCCCCAAGAAACAAAGAACAGCCAGAAAAGGAAACTGGTTTGAGAAAGCCTGGTGCTGTGTCTTTAAGTCCCCTGCATTGAAAGCTATTGAAAGGCTAGGTGGGCCTCCAGCAGCCTTTGGCCTGGCAGCCTGCAGTGCTGTGCCAGTTTCTACACTGCACCAGCATTCTCCTTAGCAGATTTAAAAGAAGCAAAAAGATTTTTTAGCAAGGATCCTATACACTCACCGCACTCTGACATTTGCTCTTGGCTGGTTTGCCAAAGATGTAACTGGGGCAGGGCAGAAGCACTCAAAGATGCTTTCATGCCCTTATCCAATGTGGACTGTGAGGAGCTTATCACAGACCCAAAAGTTTAGCAGAGAGTGATTTATTAGCAGAGAGACAAAGAGAGAAGGAGAGAGAGCCCACATGCTGCCATGGAGAGGGATCCAAGGAGGAATCTGCACAGGTAAGGGGCAGGGGTTTTAACCTTGGAGTTATTCCTACCCCATTCATGTCTTGTCCAATGAGAGGAGTTCTTTAAACTTCCTGGAGTGATTGATCTTTGACTTTGATATTGGATTGGCTAGGTCCACAACAGAGGCCTTCCTCCCAGAGCTTTTCACAGGCTTTTTGAACAAAGAAGCACACCTGGAATTTCTACCTAACCCTGCGTGGGAAAGTCAGACAAAGAACTTTATGTTCCCAGATGGGGACTTAGAGACATGGTGGTGGAAAATTCTGCCTTTGAAAGCACGCCCTCATGGACTCAGTTTTTCTTAACACAGTCTCTCACTATGAAAAGCATAGTAGTGATTGCTTAGAATTGGGAGGAATCAGAAGGAAATTATTAAAATGGATACAGAGATCTTGTTTGCAGTGATAAAATGTTTTAAAATTAGATATTGGTGATAGTCCCAAACCCTACAAATATACTAAAAGCCACTGAATTGTATAATTTGAAGTTCTGAATTTTATGGTATGTGAATTATTATCTCCATAAAGCTGTTATTTTAAAAGATGGAATAAAATAAATATGAAAAGGAAGTTCTAATATTTACATCTTGAACCCCTGTTAAAGATCACTGTAAAACATCAGGTACATAAAATTAAAAGCAAACTCTTTTCCAGATTGAGATTTTCTGTAGATCAACTTATCTGATGCTCTAGCTTACCCTGTGAAGCAGTTATTACATTTCTAATTTTTAAATGAGAAACAACAGCTGAGATAATTGAGGTACATTCCTTAAAACTATGTTTTAAATATTGCTCACTGGTTTAATCACAATGTTATATTTACAACTGAGCAGTACTACTTCTCATAGTGCTTGA